>JASDQU010371325.1:145683-175968 GCA_032191745.1 Picea mariana | reverse complement strand
CTTAAAAAAAATAAGGGTAAATATAAAATAAATACTTAGCCCCTCAAGCCCCCTCTCGTGTGGAATCATAGCCCCCTATAAATCTTGTCCTTATTCGTCTAGCAGACAGTGATGTATTCATTAATAATAATGATCAAAACATTACATTTCCTAGGCACACTCGCCTCTTTCAATTGTTTGGGCACTTTGGCCTTTCATAGATTAACACAAATCATTATTTAATATGCGGCTCAAAACCGGGGCGTTACATCCCTTCCCCCTTATTTTGGCACTATCCTAAGTGCATATACAAAACATAAATAAATAATTTCAAAATTTACTCAAAAAGTTGTGGGTGTTTTGCCCACATGGCATCTTCATGCTCCCAAGTAGCATCTTCAAAACCGTAGCAGGTCCACTGAACTTTTACAAGCTCTATAACTCGATTTTGGAGCATTTTGACTTTTATGTCCAATATGTTAGTGTCGCCATTTTTCTTTCCAGTTAGAGTCGGTTCTAAGTCACGTTGTGACCCATGCGTTCAAACATGTGAAGTCAGGTACCTAGCACCGTGAGGTCAAGGTCAGCAAGTGGTCAGTTGGCCCTTAGAAACGGGAAGAGATGTCAGAGTCAAAACTTGTATAAATGGTACGAGTATGTATTTTCCAAAGAATCAAGTCCTGTTGAGAAACCAGTCTCTACATGCCCAGGTCGAGTCAAGTAGTTAATGGAAGTCGCATCGGCAAGTACAACATGTTATTATCAGTTCATCATGAAGGCCGAAGGAATGAAAAATCATGGCATTCGTATCATGCATGCCCAGCAAACTTTATGGAATGTATCCTACACGCGAGGATTTGCCATGGGAAACCTACAACTCGACTCGAAACATCTCGTCGCCATGAATTCACTGTCCTCCAACATGATTCCTTCTTCTGCCCGACTCGTTATAAAGCTTGGATGCTCGACACTCTTTTCATTCGTAGAACCAGGCCCGCACTCTGTTTGCAATTTTCCTTGCCAGTCCCGTTGCTTTAGATCCCCCCCCCCTTTGTGCGCCTGCTGAATATACTGCACGCGGAATATATATTGATCGCGCCATGGCGACCTCTCAGAGCGTAAGGAAAGGCGCGCAGAGCAGCAGAATTGCAAGATCCAAGCCCAAAATGACTGGGAGTCGTTCTCACCCATAGTAGGCATTCCCAAGCATGTGAAAGGAGTTATTCCCTTACTCGAAGAGAAGACCAGATCAAACTGCGCAGAACCTGAAGTGAAGGGATTTGCGCAGGAAGGGAAGACGATAGAAGCCCCGTCTCCTCAACAGCAAATGCCTCGGAGGAGGGGCAGGCTGAGGAAGAATAAGGAAGTTGTGGAAACTCGATTTCCAGAAAAGCCGCTTGCCAGATCGAAAGTTGAAGAACTACTCATGCACGCCATCCAGCTAGAGCCTGTCAGAGGATTGAGCCATGAAAATAGGAGCAGAAAAAGGAAAGCGTGTATCACAAAAGCGAATGATCAAGAACCATCTCAGCAATTGAAGCAGGAAAAGTTGGCCATCATTGAACTCTATCAGGAAAACATGGAGTTGAGGCGGCAGCTAGCGACAAAGACCATGGAAGCGTCAGCAACGCAGGGTCGTGAAGGGAACGTGGCATGGCTAAAAAGATAGCTTAGAGAGGCACAAGACACCATCGTACAGCTGCAAGAAGCACAGAGATTGACGGAAGAAAGGAATACTAAGTATTCTAGAGAATACGAAGCAGTCAAGAAGGAGGCTTGCATGGCTCTCGCCAACGTGCAAAAAAAACGAGCCTAGCAGATGCTTGTCTCTACATCTGCAAGCACAAGACGAATCTTGGCAGTTTTGAAGGACATGTTTCCCCAAAGCGATCCACTTTTTTTATAATGGTCGTGAAAATCAAATAGTCACTTGTCACACACATTTTCTAGCAAATGAATGCGAAACAGAAATCAAAGCCGTTATAACAGATAGCAAGTTCCTGACAGACACCTATTCGCTTGGACACCTGACCAAAGGGATACACTGACACGTCTTTTCTTCATATCTAGGCCTGACCGACGATTAGATCCTCGTGGTAGATTTCCGAACGGTCATGGGTAAACAGACATGGTTATTGTCTATTTTTGGGCAATGCCATGCGAAGAGTCTCCAGCGCATGCTACTCAGTTTTCCTAGTTTTAGGGTTAGCAGTTAGAAAGCAGGGTAGCCCAAGTGACACCCTTGTTTATATATTTCATCTTTTCGATGTAAGCCAGGTTGGTTGGCCAATTTGGTAGACGACAGCTATTGTATGAAATTTGAGTTTTTTGACCAAAATTTAATGCAAAGGTTCTGTAACTTGATGAAAAGATTCTAGTTGTAGCAGTTGGATGTATTGTGCCTCTTCCTTTGTGTATGTGCTTCTTGTCATATTTATTCATATATTTTTCTATCTATTTCAGAATGAATTTTTGAACATGTGGATTCGCTGCGCATCGCCCCTTGTTCACGCCACTTAGACAAAACATTGTCTTCTAAAAGTTAACTCTGAATTCACCCGCAGCAGTGCTCCGAGTTACTTCCTGTGTTTTTCTCTCGCCTCACATTATGGTTTTACACTGAAGATTGTTAGTCACCTAGCCTTATCCTCTCAAGTTTAGTCACTGAGTCATTTGTCTCTGTCATTTCCTTAGATCGACTCCATAGCCCAAGTCTTACTTTCTTGCGCCAATATAACCAGAACCCATTATCAAAGGTGTTAAATCTAGCAATTGGTCCCAAAGCCATATCCTGCGTAGAGACCGCGCCTTCGGAGAAATCCCTCTCCAGGTTTTGGGGCTCAAAGTTGGTTGAAAAAGTTACCTTCGTCGTCTGTCTATCAACCGAACAGATTTATGGAGTGATAACATTCTAGCGTCATTGTCTGGGATGAAATTGAATAGATTTTCCCTGAGAGAACGACTAACGTTGCAGTTTGACCCCTGAGGGTAATTGAGGGAAAAACATCCGTACCAATTGAAACCCTTACCCTGGCGACTCCAATCCAAACAAAATAGTAGCACAGTTCAGGAACCCTGGCTCCAAAGACAATTTATACCAAAGAAAATCATGAGCCAAACCCCACAGAGCCTGTGTACGACCCCGAGAAGATTCTGAGCAGGACTAGAGAGATAGCGTCGGACCCGTTCTACTACCTAGACAGAAGCCTGTCCTTGCCCAAAGACAGCACAGAGAGCATTGATGACCTTGAGTTTGACACACTCTTCGAGCAAACTATGTTCATGTCTAAGTCAGAAACCATTTTGGACGAGACTGTTTTCGACCCGAAGAAGTTCCAAGCCCTAGTAGAAAATAATATCCCTTAGAATCTGAATCCTCCTAGGGCTATGGCCGCCAAATTTGCTCCCCTCATCTTGCCAGCCCAATTACATGACTTGCCTCATAATTATAGCCAGAGAATCAGGATCTACGATGCAGAGGGAAATGTTTCTTCTCAGAGGCACTTGGACTGGTTTAATGATTTCATCGACCTGGAAGAGGTGGACTATGCAGATATAAATATGAGGTTTTTTGCGCAAAGCCTTTCGAGAGATGTAAGAAAATGGTTCAAATCCCTCCTGCCCACGAGCATTCGGGACTTCACCGTGTTTGAGACGTCATTCCTAAATAAATGGGGGAACAAGAAAAACCCTTTGTAGTTGCTAACACAATACAATAATATGAAGAAAGCACCGAAAGAGACAGTGCAAAAAATCTCAGCCCTTTTTTGAAGGTGTACAAATCAATCCCTGCAGAAGTCAAGTCGCCCCCCGGTGCTACGCAGTTGCGGTACACTGATTCCTTCAACAATGATTTTTCCCTGTTGTTGAGAGAAATAAGATCAATGAGTCTAGACACTATAATGAGTAACGTTGTTGAAGTTGAAGTGAACATGATGGCGTCGGGAAAAATAAAACCAAGGTTCAACCGAGGCGACAAGAGATCCCAGGGATATGCACAACCATCGACGTTGCGGTCCTCCAATGACAAGTTCGACATGATGATGAAGACCATGGAGAAGTTGATGGAGAGAATGTCCATAGGAAACAGACCTACTGCCCGAGAACATAACGACCCACATCCCAAAAATCAAAACCTTAGAAGGGGTCAAATCCCTCAGATCAGACAAAGGGAACAGAAAGAGCAAAGGGATCAAGGTGACCAGCAGACGAGACCTTCTTTCTAGAACAACTACGCAGACGAGGATTTCGACCAGACATTCGACAACCAGATGCATTGTTGTGATGACAAAAACCTGCGCATGTTCTTGACAAAGAGCGAGCATGATCGGTATATGAGCAAAAATGAAGACTTCGTGCCGAAGACCGATGATGATATGATACTCGAAACAGATGATGTGTCGTCTTGCGACACAGAAGAGTTTAGGAAAGGCTATCAAAACGCCATCATGCAGTTCCAGAAGAGGTACAACCTCTGATGCAAAGACGTGCCTACCGAGTCGCAACAAACGAACCCCATAAGAAAGCCTCTGGTGGACACCCCTTCCACAACCCGACCAAGGTCAGACAACGTGACCAAGGATGCAACAGAGAAATCTAAGTCGAAGGAGGAGGTCCCCAAGAAAGATCTGGAGACAGGCCGGGAGGCGAGTGGAAAAGAGGTAAAAAAAAATTGTCCCCCTTTCAATTTTGAACATGAGATGGCCAAAATAAAAATCTTTGTCCCGTTCAATGAACTTATTAGATAGGGTGAGTATCGGGAACAAATCATTAAAATACTGAAAATGGGGGGGACACCCGATACTCTGAATATTCAAGATGATCACCCTGTTATCCTTTTTGGTCTGTGCGTTGAAGAGACAAGTGATACCGAAGACATCCCTCAGTTTTATGTCAGTTTGAAAGTCCATGACATGACCCTGCATAATGCCATGTTGGATTCTGGCGCATCACACAACCTCATGCCAAAGGTGATCATGGATGAACTAGGTTTGGATGTCACCAGGCCATACAAAGACCTTTTCTCCTTTGATTTGAGGAAATTCAAGTGTTTGGGCCTTATCAAAGACATAGTTGTGTCGTTGGATCAAATCCTCACTAAGAACATGGTCATGGACATAGTCATCGCAGACATACCGCCAAAGTTCGACATGCTGCTATCAAGGTCGTGGGCTGCGAAGTTGAAGGGAACTTTGCAGATGGATATGTCATATGCCACCATCCTTGTTCTTGGCCATGATGGAAGGTTGTATAGAGAAGTGTTGTTGAAATACATGGTAAGCATCAAGATGCAGCCAAACAATCATCCTATATACGCCATCGAAACTGAGGTGGGTTCTTCTATATTCTACAATGACCTGAGTTTCGAAGAGGAAGAACCGACAACCATCATAACAGCTGACGAGAAAACTACGCGAGAAACAATAGAGTGCGCCGACCCGAAAGATCGTGTGCTAAACGGGGTGTGGAACATGAGTTTTGACGACGCAGTTAACAGAGAAGGAGTTGGGGCCTGTGTATGGGTAATCCCCTCTGAAGAAAACACAAAGTTTCGCTCATACAAGCTCGTGTTTGAATGCACTAACAACATGGTCGAGTATGAAGCACTAATCTTAAGCTTGCAAGTTTTGAAAGAATTGGGCGTGCAGAAGATAGCAGTGCACGGATATTTCGAGCTGATCATAAATCAGGCAAAGGGTGTGTATCAGACCAAACACCCCCAGCTAAGAGCATACATAAATATGGCTTTGGACCTCCTCGAAGGTTTTTCAGAGTATGATCTAGCTGCTATTCCCAGGGATCAAAATCAGATCATTGATGCGTTGGCCACCTTGACCTCGGTTCTTAAGATCCCCATCTTCCCAAACAAAACATATGAAATCGAGGTCAAACATAGGTCGGCAGTGTCTGATAATGTCAAACACTGGCAAGTGTTTGATGACGACAAACAGGTGGAAAGGTTCCTCCTTATAAGCGACGAGTTCGCTAATACAAACATAGATGAGGAATACTATGGCGACAAATATGAGAGTGCATACACGCGCAGTAACGATGACCCTTTCCAAAACCAGATCGTGGGAAGCGACATAATACAACTAAAACATAATATTATTCCAAAGGGTTTGGTGTCGTTGGAAAAGTTGTTTACGAAAACGATATGGCTAAGAACCCCAAGATCACTGCAAGCGAAGAAGATGTGGAAGAATGCAACATCAGGACTGAGGAGAACCCGAAGATGGTAAAGTTATCAAAGACACTCAGTCCATAGGTCAAGTAGGACTACGTAAAGCTCATGAAAGATTTCCCTAACGTCTTCGCATGGAGCTACGATGACCTGAAAGTATATGACACGAAAGTAATCCAACATGTTATCCCTCTCAAGGAAGATCAAAAACCTTTCAAATAGAAGCTAAGACAGATAAACCCCCTATTGTTGTCGATGATTGAGAAGGAGATAAAAAAGCTCTTCGATGCTAAAATTATTGTTTCTTTGAGATTCTCAAAATGGGTAGCTAATCTGGTACCTGTAAGAAATAAAAGTGGCAAGATAAGACTGTGTAGACTTCTGGAATTTAAACAAAGTGTCTCTCAAGGACCACTACCCCCTTTTTAAAATGGACTACATCCTGCAAAAAGTGGTGGGGTCCCATAAGATGTCTATGCTGGATGGGTTCTCAGGATATAATTAGATCACGGTCCACCCGGACGATAGAGAGAAAACAACTTTCACAACTCCATGGGAAACGTTCATGTATGCCAAGATGTCGTTCAACCTGATGAATGATGGAGCCACTTTCCAGAGGGCAATGGACATCACATTTGTTTATGAAAAGGACAATTTCATCATGATTTATTTGGATGACATCACAGTGTACTCTGCCTCCGACAAACAACATCTCGAGCACCTGAAGAAGGTTTTCCAGAAGTGCAAAAAGTTCGGCATATCACTAAATCCAAAGAAATTGCATTTCACGGTGGAAGAAGGAAAGCTACTAGGGCACATCATTTCCAAGGAAGGCATTAAGATATACCCCAGCAGATTTGAAGGAATCCTAAAGATCGACACCCCGCGCAGTAAAAAGGAAGTGCAATTTTTCCTGAGAAAGGTGAACTTCTTGAGGAGATTCATCCCAAACCTGGCAGAAATCATAAAGCACATAACTTGCATGCTCAAGAAGGGAAACGAGATTAAGTGGAACCCAGAGGCCAAGAAGTCTTTTGAAGATATCAAAGTGGCACTAACTAAATCTCCTGTGCTAGCCAGCCCAGATTTTACAAAAGATTTCCTCATGTTTTCATTCACCTCAGAACACACTATTGTTGGCGTGTTGCTACAGAAAGGCGAGCAAGACTTCGAAAAACCCATAGCCTATTTTAGTCGGAGGTTGCGTGACACCCCACTAAGGTATGACATTATGGAAAAATAGGTGTATGCCTTAGTGGCCTTGAAAGAGTTTAGGACATACATATTGCACTCCCATGTCATCGCTTGTGTGCCCAACAGTTTAGTAAAGGATATCCTAACTCAACTTGACCCGGAAGGAAGGAGAGGCAAGTGGATAGCGGCCATGCTAGAATATGATCTTAAGATCAAGCCTACATAGTTGATCAAGGGTCAGGGTCTTGCAAAGTTAATGGCACAGTCGGACTGCGACGTTGTAGGAATGAATTTCATCGTTGATCTGTCGGAATGCCCTCAAGAAGAAAAAGTTGTGTAGGTGCCTCAGCAGTTCACTGATTCACCATGGTATGCTGGCATCATCTATGTGTTGGAGAATCTTCAGGCTCCTCCGGGCATGAGTAAGACCAAATCCAGGTTTCTCATGCTTAAAGCGGCTAAGTTCTGCATCCTGGACAATTCACTTTACTGGAAAGACCCTGGGGGAATATTGTTGAGTTGTTTGTTGGAAGATGATGTGAAGCGGGCTATACAAGAATTTCACAAAGGCGACTGCAGACAACACCACTATTGGAAGACCATCGCACACAAAATATTGAGAGTGGGTTATTACTGGCCTATAATTTTTGTTGACGTGTATAAAGAGGTCTCTCGCTGCCATGAATGTCAGATTTTAAACGGAAGAAGAAAGTTGCAGCTCCTGCAACTAAAGTTGATCTCAGTCGAAGAACCTTTCATGCAGTGGGGTCTAGATTTCATAGGAGAGATAAATCCGCCATCCTCCGCACAACACAAATGGATACTCACGACCACTGACTATTTCACGAAATGGATAGAGGCGATCCCCACAAAGCAAGCTACTAACGCAGCCATCATACAATTCCTGGAGACAAACATCTTGTCGAGGTCTGGGTGTCCCATTAAGATCATAACAGACAATGCAGTCGCATTCAAGTCTAAGAGGATGGAGAAATTTTGTCAGGATTATAACATAACCTTGGGGCATTCCACGATGTATTATCCACAAGGAAACAAGTTAGCAGAATCCTCAAATAAGAGCCTGACCAGGATCATCAAAAGACTCCTCCAAGACAACAAGAGAGCCTAGAATAAAAAGATTATCTACGCGTTGTGGCCAGATCAGGTTACCACCAAGATGTCTATATCAACGTCGTCTTTCCATATCGTTTGCGGCACAGACACAATCTTCCCTACTTCACTGGGACTGCCCGTCAGGAAGTTGTTGCAACAACAGGAGGTCGAGCCAAATGATGCGCAAAGGGGAATAAACCAGTTGATTCACACACAACAGGCAAGGGAACAAGTGTATAATGGATCACAGCTCCATCAGGAGAAGATAAAGAAAGCTTTAGATTAGCGTTCTTAGCTAGAGGATTTTCGATTGGGAAATCTAGTCTTGAGATGGGATGCGAGAAACAAAGACAAAGGAAAGCACGGAAAGTTCAACCATCTTTGGACAGGTCCATTCAGAATCAGCGATCATTGCGAAAGAAATGCTTACTTTCTAGAAGGATTAGATGGAGAATGATTTGGTTGGGGGTCTGTAAACGGCAGGTTCCTCAAACATTACATGATGAAATAAAGTTTAATTAAAGTCATTCATCATTGTAAATAGTCATTTTATTTTTGTGTCGAGTCAGTAAGTCAGCAGAAGATTGAAGCCCGAAGTGAAGGCCCTAAGTTTATGCTGAAGTTTTAGAAGCTGCGTTGATAGGTTTAGTTTGTTTTATGTTCGTCACTTACTTCTCTTAGTGTCTGAAGGTCAAATAAATCCCAATGGTTAGGCACCTAGTCTATTGTTCTTTGCTACCTCATGGGGAGGATGGCATCCTCGTTGGAACCAGCTGTTAGCACCACCATTTTTCTTTCCAGTTAGAGTTGGTTCTAAGTCACATTATGACCCATGCGTCCAAACATGTGAAGTCAGTACATAGCACCGTGAGGTCAAGGTCAGCAAGTGGTCAGTTGGCCCTTGGAAATGGGAAGGGATGTCAGATTCGAAACTTGTATAAGTGATACGGGTATGTATTTTTCAAAATGTCGAGTCCTGTTGAGAAACCGGTCTCTACGTGCCCAGGTCGAGTCAAGTAGTTAATGGAATTCGCAACGGCAAGTACAACATGTTATTATCAGTTCATCATGAAGGCTGAAGGAATGAAAAATCGCGACGTTCGTATCATGCATGCCCAACAAACTTTGTCGCATGTATCCTACACGCAAGGATTTGCCATGGTAAACCTGCAACTCGACTCGAAACATCTCGTCGCCATGAATTCATTGTCCTCTAGCATGATTCCTTCTTTTGCCCGACTCGTTATAAAGCTCGGATGCTCGGCACTCTTTTTAGTCGTAGAACCAAGCCCGCACTCTGTTTGCAATTTCCTTAGCCCCGTTGTTTCAGATTCCCCACCCCTTTGTGCGCCTGCTAGATATATTGTGCACGGAATATACATTGGTCATGCCATGGCGACCTCTCAGAGCGTAAGGAAAGGCACGTGGAGCAGCAGAATTGCAAGATCCAAGCCCAGAACGACTGGGAGTCGTTCTCACCTGTAGCAGGCATTCCCAAGGATGTGAAAGGATTTATTCCTTTACCCGCAGAGAAGACCAGATCAAACTGCATAGAACCTTAAGCGGAGGGATTTGCATAGGAAGGGAAGACGATAGAAGCCCTGTCTTCTCAACAACAAATGCCTCGGAGGAGGGGTAGGCCGAGGAAGAACAAGGAAGCTGTGGAAACTCAATTTCCAGAAAAGCCACTTGCCAGATCGAACGCTGAAGAACTACTCATGCATGCCATCTAGCTAGAGCCTGTTGGAGGATCGAGTCGTGAAGACAGGAGCAGAACAAGGAAAGCGGGTATCACAGAACTGAATGATCAAGAACCATCTCAACAATTGAAGTAGGAAAAGCTGGCCATCGCTGAACTCTATTAGGAAAACATGGAATTGAGGTGGCAGCTAGCGACAAAGACCATGGAAGTGTCAATAGTGCAGGGTCGCGAAGAGAACGTGGCATGGCTAAAAAGATAGCTTAGAGACGCACAAGACACCATCGTACAATTGCAAGAAGCACAGAGACTGAAGGAAGAAAGGCATACTGAGTATTCCAGAGAATATGAAGCGGTCGAGAAGGAGGCTCACGTGGCTCTCGCCAGCACGCAAAAAAAATGAGTCTAGCTTATGCTCTTCTCTGCATCTGCAAGCATAAGGCAAATCTTGGTAGTTTTGAAGGACACGTTTCCCTAAAGCTCTCCACCTTTTTTATAATGGTTGCGAAAATCAAATAGCCACTCATCGCGCATATTTTCCAGTAAATGAACATGAAACAAAAATCAAAGTCGTTATAGCAAATAGCAAGTTCCTAACAAACACATGTTTGCTCGGACACTTGACCAAAGGGATACACTGACACATATTTTCTCCATATCGAGGCCTGACCGACAATCATATCCTCATGGCAGATTTGCGGATGGTCATGGGTAAACAGACATGATTATTGTCTATTTTTGGGCAGCACCATGCAAAGAGTCTCCAACGCATGCTACTCAGTTTTCCTAGTTTTAGGGTTAGCAGTTAGAAAGCAAGGTAGCCCAAGCGGCGCCCTCGTTTATATATTTCATCTTTTCGATGTAAGCAAGGTTGGTTGGCAAATTTGTTAGACGACAACTGTTGTATGAAATTTGAGTTTTTTGACCGAAATTTAATGCAAAGGTCCTGTAACTTGATGAAAAGATTCTAGTTGTAGCAGTTGGATGTATTGTGCCTCTTCCTTTGCGTATGTGCTTCCTGTCATCTTTATTCATATATTTTTCTGTCTATTTCAGAACGAATTTTCGAACCTGTGGATTCGTTGTGCAGTGCCCCTTGTTCGTGCCACTTAGACAAAACATTTTCTTCTAAAAGTTAACTCTGAATTCACCCACAGTGGTGCTTCGAGATACTTCCTATGTTTTTCTCTCGCCTCACATTACGGTTTTACACTGAAGATTGTTACTCACCTAGCCTTATCCTCTCAAGTTCAGTCACTGAGTCATTTGTCTCTGTCATTTCCTTAGATCGACTCCATATCCCAAGTCTCACTTTCTTGCACCAATATAACCATAACACATTATCAAAGGTGTTAAATCTAGCCACTACTCCCAAAGCCATATTCTGCGCAGAGACCATGCCTTCCGAGAGAGCCCTCTCCAGATCTGAAAGGCTAGTTTTGGGTCTCAAAGTTGGTTGAAAAAGTTACCTTCATCGTCTGTCTATCAGCCGAATAGATTTACAGAGTGCTAACACAATATTTGCATTGGTTGGACTTGAAAGCCTTCCTCTGTATCTACCTGAATCAGATGCCAATCAATAACATGGTTAGGATCATGTACATATTTTTTTAGCAAAGAGACATGAAATACATTATGCACATTCATGGAAGCAAGCAATGAAAGCATGTATGCAACTGATCCTATTCTTTCCAATATCTCAAATGGACCACAAAATCTGGCTGCTAGCTTTGTACAACTACGCAACTTCAAAGAGATCTTCTTGGGCTTCACTTTTAAAAGAACATGCTCCCCCACCTTAAATTCTCTAGTTGTTTTGTTCTTATCTCCATAAATTTTCTATCTATCTTGAGCTACCTTTAAATTTTGCTTAATTCTAACCATCTGGTCTTCCATATCCTTGAGATGGCCCAAGTACCACTTTGTCTAGTGGGTTGTCCCAACTCACTGGAGTATTGCATTTCCTACCATACAACGCTTCAAATGGGCTCATTTTCAATGAAGCTCGATACCCATTATTATAGGCAAACTCAATCAAGTGCAAGTAATCTTCCCACTTAGATGGCTCATCCATCACATACATTCTCAACATGTCTTCAATTACTTGGTTGACTATCTCTGTCTTCCCATCTGACTGTGGATGGTATGTTGTGATAAACTTCATATTTGTACCAAATCCTTTAAACAATCCCCTTCAGAAATTTGAAGTAAACTTTGTATCTCTATCTGAAACAATTGTCTTAGGTATCTCGTGCAACCTAGCAATCTCCCTCATGTAAATTTCTGCAATATTAGTTGTTGTATGAGTAGTTTTTACAGGAACAAAATGAGCATCCTTTGTCAATTTATCAACCACGACCATGATTGAATCATGTTGTCTTGTTGTCTTGGGCAATTTAGTTATAAAATCAATGGTTACCACTCCCCACTTCTTCTTTGGAATTGGTAATGGTTCCTATGCTCATCCTTCACTCTCTTACATTCCATACATCTGGCATTGTAATCAACAACATGTTTTTTCATTCTTGGCCAAAATAATTGGCTTCTTCTGCTACAATTGTTTTCTGGTAATCGGGATGTCTGGCATATGGAACATTATGCATTTCTTTTAATACCAAATTCCTAAGTTATCCGGAACTAGGAACATAAATTCTATTTCTATGCATAAGTAATCCATCTTCCTTCATCTCATATTCTTTAATTTTTTGTTGTACCTTTTCTTGTTGTAAGTTTTCTTTTACCTGTAAGTAATGTTGATATGTGACAACAACATCTAAAAATCTTCTCTTTAAATCTGACTGATGCCTACTAACAATTGTCGCATGCATGAGATGTACTCTTCTACTAAGTGCATCAATAACTTTATTTTATTTTCCTTTGATATGCTTGATGTCAGAATCGTATTCACTTAAAAATTCCAGCCATCTTGTTTGCCTGGCATTCAAAGTTGGTTGTTCAAAAAGATATTCAGGCCATTGTGGTATGTTCTTAATTCAAATCTCTTCCCCATGAGATAATGCCTCCACATCTTCAATGCATCAATAATGGAAACAAGTTCCAATTCATGTGTGTCATAGTTCCTCTCATGTTCTTTAAGCTTTCTGGACTCATAACCAATGACATGTCCATTTTGAGTGAGGACTCCCCCAAGTCCTTCCTTGCATGCATCTGTACATACCAAAAAACTTTCATTTGGGTCAGCAATCTTTAAAATAGGAGCACGGGTAAGTAATCCTTTCAGCAGATTAAAGTTATCTTCACACTCAGATGTTCATTCAAATTGAATTCCCTTCTTTTGTAAAGAAGGGATGGGATGAGCAATCTTAGAGAACCCTGCTATAAATATTCTGTAGTAACCAGCTAATCCCATAAAACATCTAACTTCTTAAACATTCCTGGGTGTTGGCCATCCCCTAATGGCTTCAATCTTCTCTGGATCTATTGCTATACCTTGTTCTGAAATAATGTGTCCCAAGTAATGGATCTATTCTTGGTAAAAAGAACACTTACTAAGCTTGGCATACAACTGATGCTCCCTCAACACTTGCAATACCAATCTTAGGTGATGTTCATGCTCTTCTTCTGACTTAGAATAGACAAGTATGTCATCCAAGAATACTATGACAAACTTGTCCAAGTAATTTCTAAATATACCATTCATTAAGCACATAAAGACAATTGGTGCATTGGACAGTCCAAATGGCACCACTACAAAATCATAATGCTCATACCTGATTCTAAAGGCTATCTTATTGATATCTTGTTCCTTGATTCTTACCTGATGGTATCCCGATCTCAAGTTTATCTTTGAAAATATCTTTGCCCCTCTTAGTTGATCAAAGAGGTCATCAATTCTAGGTAGAGAGTACTTGTTCTTTACAATGGATTTATTTAGCCGTTGAAAGTCAATACACAGCCTCAAAGTTCCATCCTTCTTTTTGACAAAGAGTATTGGTACTCACCAAGGCGAAACACTTGGACGCATGTACCCTTTCTTCAACAATTCTTCCAACTGCATTTGTAATTCTTTTAATTTTGGTCTACTAATTCTGTAAGATGTTTTTGATATCGGGGCAACTCTTGGCATTAAATCAATAGAGAAATGTATCTCCCTCTTTGGTGGCAACCCTGACATTTCTTGGAATACACCTTCAAATTCTTGTAGTACCAAAAATTCTTCAAGGATTGGCCCATTTGTCTTTTATGGCTTCTCCACATGGGCTACATACAATTGACATCATTTTTTGAAACATCTCTTTAGTTGTAAGGTTGAAATCTCCCTTATAGAGATGGGTCTTGGAACTCCTTTCACGGTGCTCTGTTTTCCTTCTTCATCAAGACATGTAAATGTCTTGTTATGACAATCTAGGACAACATGATGCTTGTCCAACCAATTCATTCCAATTAGAATATCATAAGACCCCAATGGTATAATATTTAGATCAGCATTAGTATTCACACCATTAAGACTTATGGAACAACCTCTGACCATATCATGGATTCTCCTTTTGGTTCCAGTGGCTATCTGAACCAAACTTGATTTTTCAAGATTTCTTTTCTCCAAACGTAATCTATCCACTATTTTATGATCAATGTAACAATGACTTTCTCCTGAATCAATTAAAATAACAACAAGTTGATTAATGATCTTACCTTCCACCTCGATCATATTGGATTGATACTCTGCTTGTCAATCATCTAAGGCTGCATAAATTCTTCCCATGTCTTCTACTGTTGTAGCCTCGTGGATGTTGTGCATGGTCTTCACTCTGTCCTTTATGTGAGGGCAATCCTTGTACAGGTGATCTTCTTTGCATCCCCAACATTGGATTGGTGGTATTCCCCTTTTTCCCAAGGAGTCTTCTCTCTTGGATTCATCCTTAGTATATAGGTATTGATGATTTTTATTTGGGCTAGTTCTATTGAAAGGAGGTTTGAATCCCTTCCTCCTCTGATCAGATTTCTCCTTCTTCTTACCCTTCCAAGATTTTTGCATGGACTCTCTGCCCTTTCCTTGCTCATACAGCTACTTAGCCTTCTTGATGGTCTCAGTCAAAGTCCTAGGTTCATCATATTGAATCTTCTCTTTACAAAAGGATGGTAATCCACTTTAAAACCTTTGTACTTTCACCTTCTCATATTTTATAAACCCCACATACTTTAGTAGCCCCACAAACTTACTTTCATACTATGTCATGGTCATGCTTCCCAACCTAAGTTCAAAGAACTCCTACATTTTCTTGTCATAGAAGTGCTCTAAAAGGTACTCCTTCTGAAAATATTTCTTGAACTGCTTCCAAGTGATCCTATTCTCATTAATATGCTCAACTTGCTTCAGCTGATCCCACCACATAGCAGCTTTCCAGTGTAAATGGTATGCGTAAATTCTGTCTTTTAGGTTTGATGAGTAGTTATGCAATTGAAAATACCTCCTAAGTCCAAGCAACCATGCCTCAACATCATCTTCCCTTTCTCTTTCACCATCAAAGGATGGTGGCTTAAGCTTCCTCAACTCTCCTTGCAAATTGTCCAATTAATGTCTTCTTCTTTGGTGCCTAACAAGAGACGCTTATGGGCTACTTATGGAATCTTTAGATGCATAAAATTTCCTTGTTTAATAGGGAGGTGAGTGATGCTTATGAGTTCTGCTAGCACTTCTTGAATAACCACTTCTTTTGTGGTCATCTTTTCTTTCATGACATCTTCCCTCTTCCTCTTGTTTTGAGTTTGATCCATTATTTATTTACCTCTGCAACTAATTTAATATTTGCATCACTTGAGCATTTGTCTGATTTTGTTCTCTTATCAGTCTCTCATTGTATGCTTTGTAACGTTGCACTTCTATTTTCAGGCTTCTCACAGTCTCTATCAAGGTTTCTTGTTCCCCTCTAGCCTGGTGTCCGTTGGATTATGTCTCAGCATTACCAACACTGATATTTAGACCTTTGGCCTCTTTATCATGGCTAGAAGCTCCCTCTCCTTCTTCTATTTCTTGAATATGCATTATGAACTGATATATTTACACCCCCTAATTATGCAAAATGTGCAAGCTACCATTTTGTTAAAATTATGCATGTTGAATTTTTTTTTCCAAACAATGTTACAGGTCCTTTTTCTTCTCAATTAATGAAGAATATATTACCATTCTCCATATTATAACACTTCCATGTCATCCTTTAGCTGGTACATAATTCGAATTATGCATAGGCGCTTCCTTCAACCCACTTTCCATGTGACCATGGCTCGAAACCACGAGCTTATTCATTCTTTAGTGCCTTCCTTAGTATTCTTCTACACAGGAGCTTGTTCGTACACAATGTTTGAGGACTTGGTCACTTATGGATCCTTTTTCGCCTTGAATTGACCCCCATAACCTTTTCATGAGACCGATGTTGGGACCAAGTCCTCTGGACTTCGAACTTCAACTATTCTCCCTTTTTCATCTCTGATTTCTCTCGTAGTTAAACTTCGTCGAAGCCCTTCCAATAACTCTGCTTAGTAGATCAGACGGTCAAGATTTGATCTCCCATTGACTGGATGATCCCGGCTCATCTAGAGGCTTCAACGAGATCGATGGTCATGACTTAATCGAACATTGAGATGGACGACCTTTATCAATTTGGGACTTCGACGCTCCAGGACTCCGAAACATTACAACTCCCAAGTATCTCAACACCCCTAGAGTGATACTCATTGAAGTTGTTACCCTATCCTTCCAATGTTGATCCAACGGCCATGACTTAATCAAGCATTGGGATGGACGGTCCTTATTCATTTTGGGACTTCGGCGCTTTGGGACTCTGGAACATTTCAACTCTCGAGTCGTTCCACTCCCCGGAGTGATAACCGTCAAAGTACTTACGCCATCCTTCCACTGCTCGATCTAATGGTTGAGAAAGGTCCCGAAGGAATCTTCGATCGACGGTCTACGTGATTTCGCAACTTCAGTATTTGACACTTTCGCTAGTATAGATGTTGGACACCCCCAGAGGCCATACTCCCAGAGATGACATGGAATGGTGACATGTACACATGGCATGTGTGCCACACGTCACTAAAAAATGAGTAGGTTGGTGCCCAAAAGGTACTGAATCTGGGTGACACGTGTCCCCACATGGCACCCCTGCCACATGGCCTACACTGAGTCATCCAAAAAATTGACGATCCACCTCTCTGATCCAGATCTGATGGCCTATGTGATTTCACGATGGCGGATTTACACTTCGTGGTTTCGGCACTTCGGGGCTTTGCCCATTTTCCAGTAATCACCATAGTGGCAAAGTTCTGAAACTTCATTATCCTTCCACCCTTGCTAGATCTGACGGCATGCATTACTTCTGAAGTCCTTCCCTCGATCTAACGGTCGACGAGACTTCGGGATTTCAACGCTTCGAGACTTCGGGTTATAGCAGTTCTAAAGGGTTCAATTCTCCCATAGTTAAACTTCCCGAAGTGGTCAAAGTCGTAGGACCCGTGACTAACGGATGAGATTTCACCTGAGCCTCCTATTAGATCAGATGGTCGGTGGGACTTTGCAACTTCAACCATTTTCATGCTTCTATCCTGTCTCCCAAAAATCATCGAAACGATGAAGTTTCGTAGTTTTCCATCTCTTGCTTGGCTTCAATCAACGACTGACAATCGACAAGTTCGATCTGACGGTTGTGACTTAATCTCTCCCAGCCTTTGGTTTCACCTTTATTTGATGGTCCTTGTTCACCCATCTTCCGATCTAACAATTCAGAATTCCTTGATTCCACGGTGGTGATCGCTATCGAATTCAAAAGGGAACAGTCACGATTCTACGATCTTTTCCAAAGGATCTATGTCTATACGATGCTCTGGCTTCTGCATGATCTCAACAATGTTATCTCTCTTGAGATTTTAGATCTCAAAGACATATTCATTCTTAACCATAATACCATGTCCAACAGTTTCATCCCATACCAGTTCGGTGTTTCAACCTAAAGCTCTGATACCAATCTCTAACATACCCTACCACCCACAGGTCGGGCTACGCCACTTCAAGCCCACTTCTGGACTCCTTTCGACTTCTGATCTAAATTTTAATTAATAAATATGCATGAAGTATTCACATGCATAGATCAAGACTCATGCTACAACATAAAGAAATGAACCATATGTCATACACAACAATAACCAACAAGCCTGCTTACTATGGATACGAAATTCATAGATAAATAAATACACAAGTAAATAAAACCATAACAAGGAGCACTTATCTTTAATGAAATGAATCACCAACTGGCCGCAGACCAAGGACGTTCCACCCAACTGTAGACATTGTTGTTCCAAATCTCAACAGCAATGTCATCCCTAAGCCAGGGCTATGAATCCACAAGGACGGTTCCAGAGTGTCACTCGGCTTCCCAAACCAGTCTGCACTCAAGCTCCTATGGGCTTCTCAGCACCCGCAACAATCCAAAGTACACCAGCTCTCTTCTACTAGCCTACACAACCCAAGAGAATGGACCCCCTTCTTTGCCACGTAGTCCCTCAAGATGTCCATCTCCTTCCAAGTCTTCAGTGCAGTTGGTCCAAAATCTCCATGCTGGGACTCTCAGGACTCACATCTGTGAGCAAAAATGAACATAGACCAAAGCATCTTAGACATGCAAGCCTTAACTCATGGTTGGAATGCACTAGCAGTCTTTACATCGAAAAAACCATGGCTCCTCTCCAACAGTTTGTTTTCCCTTCCCAAGCCAAACACAAATGAGGAAAGACGAGTGTGTGGAAGAATGAGTGGAGTGAGAACAGAATGAAAGGTGTGAACGATGAGCAATGAGTGAGTGAGTGAATGAGTGAAGAAGAAGCAACACCCACCACAGACCAAAGATGGGTTTATGTAATTATTGGAATTAAGGAACCACTTGGCCTTCCCCCCAAGAAGCTCATGTAACTATTATTCACCCTTAAAACAAAAAAGGGTAAATATAAAATAAATACTTAGCTCCTTAAGCCCCCTCTCTTGTGGAATCATAGCCCCCTATAACTCTTGTCCTTGTCCATTTAGCAGCCATTGATGTATTTATTAATAATAATGATCAAAACATTACATTTCCTAGGCACACTCGCCTCTTTCAATTGTTTGGGCACTGTAGCCTTTCATAGATTAGCACGATACATTATTTAATACGGGGCTCAAAACCGGGGTGTTACACCAGATATGAGTCTTGGCTTAAGAGAAAGACAAAAAATGGAACATCCCACCAACTTGAGAGGAATAGAGGGTCATGTGTATTATAGAGTGGTATTAGAGTTAAGTGCAAACTCTAGGCTTGAATGGGTCACCAAGACGGCTTGAATGTTTTAAAAAGCTTTATATTTTACCCAGAATGCATATTTAAAATGTTGTTGATATAATGGCTAATAATGGTTTGATGTTTCAACACATAGGACATCATGGAAGGAAAGTAGAGGTGAATGGTGCAGTGTAGCATGGAAGACACCTCACACCTCATAGATGAGGAATTTGATGGTCATAGGGCTAGGGAAACCCCTCCAGACTTGGTAGCCACTATTAGAAGTCTAAAGGTAGACGATGAGAGGCTTGTGAGGGATCAAGCCAAGTAGGCAGAGCTGAATCCAGTGATGTTGCAAAGTTTGTCAGAAATTTAGAAGCATCTAAAATAAGGTCCAACCACTAGTAATGTAGAATTGCGGCAAGCAGAGAGGTTGAAAACCCTTTCATATGCCCAAAAGCATGGACTATGCCATAACAATGTAGGAAGGAGTTCTTCTAAGAAGAGGCATGGGGATGCAAAGAAAAGTACATCTCGTGGAAACATTTCCATAAAATCATTCAGTAGGAGGTCTACTTCTGAGGAGTTGTCCCACAATGATACGAGATCGAGTATTCTCGGGAAGAAGAAAAAGAGACACTCATAGAATTCTCTGACTGAAGAATTTAAGAAGGCTAAGCCACCTACCTTTGATGGAGAAATCGAGAAGGGAGAAGAAGTCTAGGCTTGGTTGTTGGGTCTAAAGAAGTATTTTTAGGTAGATAATTACTTGGAAAATACAAAGGTAAAAATTGTCATTTTCAATCTAAATGGAGAGCTTCCATATGGTGGGAGGACCTCAAGGAAGTCAAAGGACTGAAAAAGAGCAAGTTGACTAGGAAGCAGTTCGAGAAATACTTCAGGAAGGCTTACCTATTAGAGAAGTACTTTGATGGGAAGATCAAAGAGTTCCATGAACATAAGTTAAGGTAACTTACCATGGATGTTTATGCCAAGATATTCTTAGAACTGTTGAGGTATGTCCCTTACATCAAGGACCAAAAGACAAGGATATGGTGTTTCCTTAGTGGGCTACCACGGTCTTATCAAGACATAATTGGATTTGATGATCCTAAGACCTTGGAGGATAACATTAGGAAGGCCAAATGTTGTTATCATCAGTCTAATCATAAGCAAGAGCCTCCTAGGGATTGGAAGAGAAAGGATAAGAATGGATTCTAGAAAAAGAGATTTAAATCATCCCCATACAAGAATCTGAGGAAGGGTGCTCAATTCGGTCAACCGAGTAGAAGTGTGCACCAGTAGAAATTTCCATCTCAAAGTGGAAATAGTCCAGCAGATCTGGTGAAAGAAAGAGTAAAGGAGCCAAAGAAAGGACCTCTACAATGCTAGGGTTGCTAAGAGGCACATCCGTTGAGTGATTTCCCTCATAGAAAACATAAAAATAGAAGATTTTATCATGTTGAAGATGCTACTATGGTCAATGATGTGGCCATAAGTGTGCCAAGGATATATGTAGTTGTTGAATATTGACAAGAAGACCACCAATCTTTTGTAGTGCAGTTGGAAGGTATAATTGTCAAGCAACCCATTTCTATTTTAATTGACCTTGGATCTAACCTTAGTTATGTCTCACCTCAAGTTGGTGAAGCATGTGCCTTACAGAGAAAGAAGCATATGCAAAGGCACGGTAGGTTCAGATAGCCATAAGAACTAAGAGAAAGGTGGCAGAGGTAATAGAGGCTTGTCCATTTGAAATAAGTAGACTGCATACTCATGAAACCTTGAGTATCCTACCTCTAGGATCATATGATGTGTTGTTAGGCATGGATTGGTTAGCAATTCACAAGGAAAAATTGAATTGTTGCGATAAAACCTTGGAGTGTGAAGATGAAGAAGGAAATGCTAGTGTTTTGCAAGGCATTCAAAAGCTAGTTTCAGTTAGAAAAATACCAACATTGAAACTTAATAAATTCAGTCGGAAAGGGTGTCCCTTGTATGCAATACAAGTGCTCAATTCAATAAAAAATAAGGAGCTGAACGTTGAATATCACCCAGTGTTGTGGGATTTTAGAGATTTGTTTCCAGAGGAGGTACATGGACTTCCTCCTGTTAGCGTCAGAAGCCACTCCTGGATTGCAGTAGGATCAGAGCCCGACGCCCATCAGTTTATGCCACGATTTGTTTATAAAAAGGGGTGATCGAATGGAAGTTAACTCAAAACAATATTGTTCTAACTCCAAAACTAGGCTAGGCATGCATGGGCAAGTGAGGTCTTAGATAAACTTCAGACAATGAGTTGTAGTAAGGGTGAATAGGGGGAAGACTTGTATAAGAGAAATGCAAAGGTCTGTTGTAAACATCAGGTTTCTAACAAACTGTAGGAGAAAACATCTAAACGCAAGATCTTCTTACATTCAAATGCAAAAAACTGGAGAATACAACAATGCCATAATAAATCCTTTATCGTAACATAATTGCAATAATCCATGTGAATCAGTCAATCATGAACTCCCTCGGTATGAGATGAAAATTAGATGGGGTAAGAAAACTGTCTGTCGTTAAACAAGAAATCTTACATACAGATGCATAACCAGAGAACTAGAGTGTCTGTTAAAACTTTACAATCGGGAGCTTCGCTCTACCATTGATGCCTCGAAAAATATCAAAATTAAGTATATATACTCCTAAACATTTGCCCAACAGAGGCCTCCTAGACTTTCGGGATGAGGCACCTCTTCAATCAAATCTAGCCTGCACTCCTCTGTCATACGCCACCTTAATTCTGCATGGATCACGCCAGGGGGTAGTTGAGCCCTTAAATGTTGAATTAGCGTGCGCAGGCTTCCCTGGTGAGTCGAGGACTCGGCATGGATTCTGTGGAAAGAACCAGTACAGAGGACCATCTCGGGCAGACTTCCCGTCGGGACATCCATACCTTGCAATTAACGAGTGAGGTGAGGTTTCAACCACCCTCTCTCTTCTTCATTTACTCCGAGCAGGTATCAGGGTTGAGATCAAGTTGAACTGGCACCTGGAGAACATGGTGATCCCTTCTGCAGCTATACCCGGCGTTTCGGCCCTTTGCGCGGCTCTTACTATCGCCTCCAAGCGATTACGGGCTGTGACCTTGTGCCTATCTTCAAAGGTGCTTTCGACATTTCAGGGTTCGTGGATAGGAAGGAGCATATCCTTTCTCTTCAAAGTTGCGATGGACGAAATGCCGAGAGGGCCTAATGGGTGCCACGCACCCCTCTCTGATTTGACAGTCCTGAACTAATTCGGTAATACTGTGGGCCCGGGTCCGGGACATCTTCGGCGCTTCACGTCTCGGGGATATGAAAGAGTTGCTCCTTGCGCTTCGAAGTCGCGATGGGAGAAAAGGCAGAGAACCTAATCGTGCACCACGTGTCCCTCTAGGATGAACGGCTAGGATCGCTCTCGGCTCTTTGGGACCCGTCTTGCCAAATGATAAACCTTAGCGCCCCTCCTCCAGGCTTGCTCCTTTGTGACCAAGCGCCAAAACCATGGGCCCGACTTTGGGTGCTTTCGACGCTTCGGGGTTCTGAGATGTGAGATGACGAGGGACTTTTACCCTTCGAACTCCCGAATGTCGATATGTCGACGTGACTAGATCTTGCGCCATGCGTCACTAGATCGGACTACCCAGATTTTGTCTTGAAATATAGGTGCTTTCTCTAACACTATACCTCAGGTCACTTGGTAGCGCCGAGATCCCGGTGACCATCGATCAGCTTTATAGATGGGTCTCGGCCGCTCGACAACAAAACTTCGCCCGCTCGCTTGACTTGTAACCTGAAAAGAGATTCTTATGCGCTGCGCTTGGGCGCTTCTCGTGCAACCTGCAGACCTGGGTACTTTTGTGCCCAATGAAAAAAATTGTTGCTAACACCTCCAAAGAGGGAACTTGATTTTTCAATAGATCTTGTGCCAGGGACAATACCAACATCAAAAGTACCCTACAAGATGAGCACACCAAAGTTAGTGGAGTTGAAAGTGCAGTTAAAGGAGATGTTGGATAATGGGTATATAGGCCAAGTGTATCCTCATGGAGAGCACCAACATTATTTGTGAAGAAAAAGGATGGTACATTATGCTTGTGTATTGATTATAGACAATTGAACAAGATGACCATTAAGTATCCATTGCAAAGGATCGATGATCATTTTGATCAACTCAGAGGAGCTATAGTCTTCTTTAGTATTGATTTGAGATATGGATATCATCAAGTTAGGATTAAGGATGAAGACATCCACAAGACAACTTTTAGAACGAGGTATGGAAACTATGAGTTTGCAGTGGTTCCATTTGGGCTTACCAATGCACTGACTACATTCATGTGTTTAATGAATATCGTTCTTAGTAGGTACTTGGAAAAATTTGTCTTAGTGTTTGTTGATAATATTATGGTGTATTCCAAGACTAGAAAAGAGCACAAAGAACATCTTAGAATGGTGTTACAAGTTCTGAGATATCACCACCTATATGCCAAGTTTAGTAAGTGTGACTTCTTTCAAAACGAAATCTAGTACTCAAGCCACACAATCTTAGCAGAAGGAGTGGCAGTAGATCCTGAGAAGATCAAGGGAATTATGGATTGGCCTACCCCTCAGAATGTAATGAAGGTAAGGTCTTTCATTGGGTTAGATGGATACGTTAGAAGGTTCATTAAGGGATTTTCCAATATTGGTCATCCCATTACTTCATTACAGAGGAAAGGGAAAAAATTGTACGGTCAATAGAGTGTGAAGAAAACTTTCAACAACTAAAACATCTTTTGACCAATGCCCCTGCTTCAAAGATTGCAGATCCTGAAAAGTATTTCTTGGTTTGTATTGATGCTTGTAAAGAAGGACTTGATGAAGTTCTTATGCAAGAAGTACAAGTGATCAGTTATGAGTCACGAAAGCTAAATGAGCATGAGCAATGGTATGTCACCCATGATCTGTAACTTGCAGCAATTGTGCATGCGTTGAAAATGTGGAGACACTACTTGCTCGAAAGAAGGTTTGTTTTGATGACAGATCATTGTGTTTTGAAGTATTTGTTTGACCAGCCATGGTTGAAGAAGAGACATTCTATGTGGATGGTGTTGATTAGTGAGTTTGATTTTGAAATCAAATATATCAAAGGAAAGGAAAACATAGTGGCGGATGCACTCAGTCGAAGTGTGCATACTATACACTTAGCAACAACAAGTGTAGGAGAGTATGACATTAAGTAAAGGATTAAAATAATCTTACAAGAAGATCAAATCTTCAATTAGATAAGAGAAGGATTACATCAAGAACCCAGTGAGAAAAAGTATAAAGAGTATCAACTTATAGTGGATGAATTGTTGTTGTACAACCATAGGTTGTATGTGCCTAATTTAGTAGAGCTGAAACATTTGATCATGGATGAATTACATAGGAGACCTTACGTGGGTAACCCTGGTTATTAGAAAAGGATAATAGCAGTGAGGTAGTTGTATTACTGACAAATAATGAAGCAAGACATTGTTGAATATATTGCCAAGTGTTTGGAGTGCCAACAAGTCAAGGTTGAACACAAACACCCTGTAGGACTATTACAATCTATCGCCAATTCCAGAATGGAAATGCGAGACAATATCCATAGATTTCATTACCAATTTTCCAAGGACAATTAAGTAGCATGATGCAATTATGGTAGTAGTGGATAAGTTGAGCAAGGCAACTCACTTTATTCCCATCAAATCTACTTTTGAGACTATAGATGTTGCTTACATTTTTATGAAGGAAATTTTCAGATTGCATGGTTTACCCAAGACCATAATATCAGACAGGGATGTGAAGTTCACTTCAAACTTCTGGAAATGTTTGTTCACAGGTTTGGGAATGCAGTTAGTGTTTAACATGACCTACCATCCTCAAATAGATGGTCAGATCGAAAGGGTGAACATAATGCTAAAGGACATGTTGAGAATGCATGCCATGTACCAACCTAAGCATTGGGAAGAATATCTACCCCTAGTAGAGTTTGCCTACAATAATGGTTATCATGAATCATTGAAGATGAGCCCCTTTGAGGTTTTGTATGGTAGAAGGTGCATAGTTTCAATCATTTGGGATAGTCTAGTGGAAAAGATCACACTTGGACCAGAGTTGTTGAAGGAAATGGAACAAACAATGATCAAGATAAGACAGAATTTGAAGGTAGCACAAGATAGACAAAAGTGTTATGCAGACAACAAAAGAACTAATAAAGATTTCAAGGTGGGAGATCATGTGTATCTTAGAGTGAAACCCAAGAGGAGTTCCCTAAAGATGGGGACATGTGCTAAGTTATCACCCCACTATACCGTTTGATGTCCTGGAAAGAGTGGGACCAATAACATATAGACTTGCCTTGCAACCTACTGTTAGAGCTCATAATGTGTTCCATGTATCTTTATTAAAGAAATATGTTCATGATTCTAATCATGGTATTGATTGGACTGTGATACAGGTGGAACCAAAGGGAGAATTCTAGCCCGAACCTCAGTGCATCCTGCAGAGGAGAGAAACATTACTCCAGAAAAGAGATATCGTGCAGGTCAAGGTGTAATGGAATCACTTTGGAGCAGATGAGGCTACTTGAGAATTGGAAGATGCCATGAGAATGGAATACCCATTTTTGTTTTCTGTATAAATTGTATATATACATATATGGTGTTTTAAACACCGAGGACGATGTTTCTCTAAAGGGGAGAGGGAATGTAACACCCTGTATTCCCCCATGGTTGTAATTATGTTAAGACTTCATGTAACATGATTATGAAGCATGTAATTGCGTTGTTGATTAATAGAAAACATCAAACAACTGACTGAGAAGGAAAATGCCTTGAGTATTGGCCATGGTATCACAAGTGGGAATTGGTGAGGTGTAATACCCCTATTTCCCCCAGCTTGTAATTAATCATTAATTATGATTACCATGATATGGAATGTGATCAATGTAAATGTATTATTGTTTAGATTGCCAATAACTGACTGTGGGGGTGAAGCCTTGAAGTACTGGAAATGATATCACTAGAGGAAATAATGAGGAAACTTTAGAGAGGGTTCATTATGTCAAAATGACACAATTTATCTTTGTTGAAATAATAAGTCTCATCATGATCCCAAGGAAAAATCAGTTAATGAAAGAAGGAATGGTGGTTCAACAATCAACTACCCCCATGAATGGAAGCATGGAGAGTCTAGCTAAGGAGACAGAAAACTGCCAACCTGAAGTACCAGAGAGTGCAATTTTCCTGCAGGCCCAGACTGACCCGAGTTCCTTCTGACAAAAGGAACTAGACAGGTCCAGAACCTCCCTGGGGGAAAAGTAGAGGGTGTGCAAGAGAAGAAGGGACACCATTCAGAAAGAGGAAGAGTGTGTGAGGCTCTCTCGCTGAGAAGAAGAACTAAAGGATTAAGTTGTTTTGGTAAAAGGGAGAGTTTGCATAAAACATGGCTTGAGCAGAAGGCCGCGAGCTTCATGCTGAGGGAGCATCTAATAAACCTTGCAAAGGCTGTGACAAAGAAAGGATCTCTGAGAAATTGTAAGAGTTCCTTAGTGATATCATGGCTTGGCACGGGGGTGGCCAGAGATATAAGAATGAATTCCTCTAAGCCTATGGTTGGGTGGAAAGATGAACACCCAAAGTCAGTTGGTCGATGATCCACTGTAATAGATAAGTATTCCATAGACTCTGTAGACTTGAATTTAAAATGTATGATTGAGTGCTTGTATTTTCTCTATACAGATACATCCTTGATATATAGGGATGATGGTATATTATTGTATCTTGTTTGGATGCTAGATAATTGTGACTCTGGCAGTCTAGCCGACCGAATATTTTGAGGTAGAGTTTGACCATTGTCCCCTATCAATGGTTTTCTGCTTACTTCCACCTAGAATAGGAAAACTATCAGTAATGGGGTTCTAAATGAATTTGGGACATAAGGCTTTGGCCTCTATACTGGTTAGATAATCCGTCAAAGGGATTGCTCAGGGATCAATTCCACAAGTAAAGAGTTGGGATAGACTCTACAAGACCGTTTGGGTCTGGTCGACCCCTCAAATTTCCTTTCCCTATTTGAGAACTTGAGTTATGTGAATGGAAGGCGCTTCCTTCAAGCTAGTCGTCAAAGAGACCACGGGCTCATGCCCATAGCCTTAACCAAATCTTGGCTAAGAGTTATCAGTGTAGCCTCTGGAGCTTGACGAAGTTCCATAGAACTAAGCCCATGGAACCCTTTGCTACACTCGAGAAGGAGCTAAGTTATTCGAGATTACGGGAGTCCGGAGCTCCAAGGTTAATGAACATTGCAATGTCCAAATGCGTTAAAGGTGACCTGTCGAACTGGTAACTTGATGGTTGACTGACAGTTGGCGGTCATTTAGCCGTTATCGTGGGATTCATCCCCTTGTTAAACCTCGATCCACTTCTCGAATGCGAAGTAATGCAAGTCATAGATCTTAGGGTATTTAGGATCTCCCCTGACCGTTGGATTTAATTCGTGGTCAATTCGACATTGACCACTCTAGGAGAACCAGGAAGTTATAACACCAAAACCCTCGAATGTCGGAGTCGTGAAGTGACATGGGTCGTCAATCTAAGGATCCTTCAAGACCCCTCTCAACCGTTTGATCGTGGGGACGTGCGTATCACGTCGAGAGCACGTGGGGGTCCGTGTGTCGAGCAACAGTGATGCCATGTGTGGCAACCTTATGACATAGTAAAGAGATGCCGGTAACCTGAGGCATGTGCCACGCGTCTTGCCAGTGTGTTTTGGGTTGATATGTGTCCCTCTAGGAGTGGTCTAACACTGAGACCTAGGGACCTTTGAGCTAGAGTTGTGAACCGTTGATCTGGGGAGTCCATTGAGAGCCTCTCCCAACCATCTGATCAACTAGTGCAAGGATAACGTATAACACACCGGTGAAGTCCTACTCCGGGAGGTTCAACATGTTGGTGAATGAGAATATCACTGGAGCGTTGAAGGCCGAAGTGATGTGACATGTTGATGTCACTTAGGGTGATGTGGACCCATAGTAGGTGTTCCATGTGTCACCCCAATTTGTGACTTTCACATACCTTATGTGTCAAATAGACCTTGACACATGTCACCAGTTGATTGGGCCACGTGTCACCCCTGTCTTCTTCCAAATGTCTCTCGTTGGATCAAACCAAGGAAGATTATGGGTCGTTTGATCATTATTTGGCTCTCCAGCTAAACCCCACTTCAGGTGGTTCAGGATGTAGGGCTTGCAATTTCCCCGAAGAGCCAAAGGCCAGAGTGACCTCAGCAGATGACATGGACAAAGTATATGGTGGAGTCTGAGCATGTGATAGAGCCACCACATGTCAGTGCATGGCTAAGCCACGTGACCTACTGATTTATCGTATATGGCATAGAGTTGGAGAGACGGGTACCACGTGTCGACGTGGCATCATTGCCATGTATCTACCAGGTGGCAGATGGTAGTAGGGACACCCATGTCGAAAGCCACGAACGCAAGAGGGTCCCACTCCAGGAGTTCGGTACTTCAAAACTCCAGGTGTTTGAGTGCTAAGACACAAGCTCCAAAAAGGGCCAAAGGGCCAAAGCCATGTGGCAGGATTCTGGGTTTCAGGACTCCAGTGGATATGAGAGTGAGAGAACAATCCTTCATGTCTAGACACCTTATTGGAATAGGTGAGATCAACCTACTTGACCTGCTATAACTAAAAAACTTCCTACTGGGGTAATCCCTCCTTGTAAAATAAAAGAAGTCGCGAGGACTGAGAATGAACCTCATGAAAGAAGTGAAATCACATGAGCAAGTTCAAAAGCTCATGGTTGTGCTAAAGCAGTGTAAATCCTTATTAACTAAGGGTAGGTCTATGCATGAAAATGCAAGACGTAAGTAAGTTGAACCCATCTGCACTGCAGACATGGGTATAATGCTTGGTGGATGAAGATATGTTGAAATGCACATTGCAAAGATAGAGCATCCATGCGACATGCATATATATACTTATTATAATCTGTCATTGAATGTGAAATATGGTGATGTCATAGATCATATGGTTAGTGACGATCTGACTATGGCAGCATGAGTAAAAGGTTGATGATGTTGAGTACATAGTGCCTTATGAGGATAAGGTAGAAGGATTAATGAAATGTTGATATTGGATGTGGTAGAGGAAGTGTTGGGACACTTGTAGATGACCAATGGGTCAAGGTGACATCCAGAGGTGGATGGTATCCATATAAGGTATGGCTTGGTGTGCTCAAGTAGTAGTGAGAGGGAATCTAGAAAATGATTCCCTTGATAAAAACGTATGTTAACCAAAATGGTTTGAGGCATGAAAGAGAAGCTTGATAAGTTGTCTTGTTGCCTTGGGCATTATTGGAGTTGCCCACATAATATTTATGGGTTGTTCAATAATTTTATAATACTAGAGGCAAGAATACTTTCTTGATGGTTGTTGTCATATGGAAAGAGTGATCCGTAAACGGGTCGAGTACTACTCTCCCAAATGTTTACAATGTGAGGATCTTTAAATTGACTATGGCTTATACAGGTTTTATTGAGCGTATTAGTTCATTTATCATAATGCATTAAAACACATAAACATAAGTAAATGAACATAGAATAGATAAAAACACATGAAGGCAATTAAGAGAGAGACAAACGATGTTGATAACGGAGTTCACCCCTCCACCTCTGGGGCTACGTCTCCGGACCTGCTCCAACTGGAATGCAGATCTTCTATATTCCTTCTTCAAAGTGAGCTTTCAAAACTCTATTACATTCAAGGACTATGGCTCTTCATTAGCTCAACACTATGGATT
>JASDQU010371324.1:103041-131190 GCA_032191745.1 Picea mariana | reverse complement strand
TTTATTTTGAATTCACTTTGAATTATAATACACTCATCACTTCACTTTATTATTTACCTTTTAAAATCTCTTAAACCACTTTGATTACTTTGACCTTTTGGGGCTTCTAGATGACATCTGAGGGTCCTCCAACTTCGTAAGGCCATAACTCTCAAACCGTGAGGATTTATGTGACGTTCTACCTAGAAATGGCATGACATGTACTATCCATATATAATAGTATTATCTGAAAATATATCATAACTCATACCATTATCCATCAAACAAACTTGGGTCCATTACCCAAACCTGTGGTCTCCAACTTCTCATGGCCATAACTCTCTAACCGTGAGGAATTATGTGACATTCCACATATCACCAGAAATGGCATGACAAGCACTATCCATATAGGATAGTTTCACCAACAGTTTCCTTGATATTCATCTCGTTATTCCTCATACAAGCATGGGTCCTCCAACCATTCTTCTAAGATAACTCAATCCGTAAAGCGTCTTCCCGTGAGGGCTTTCACCATAAGGGGACCACTTTGGAGTTCATCCATTTGTACACCTTATCAATCACGATAAGACAATAATAANATCTTCATCTATGCATTCTCATCAAGGACAATACATATTATATTACATCAATCATCAATCAATCAATCCTTTGACATCAATCAATCACTTGACATCAATCAATGAAATCAATCAATCAAACCATTGGCATCAATGACAACATGATCCAACAGTTTTTCCTGCAAAAAACTGAACCAGGTCCCAAGTTTGGTTATTTACCAAGGCATCCATTTCCTCTTTCATACTTTGCTCCCACTTCTTTTTAGTGTCTACCTACATTGCCTCTTCATAACTTTCTAGTTCACCAGAATCAATCAACAATAAATAATACAATGAAGGAGAGTATCTTTCAGGGGGTCTACTTAACCTGGTAGATCTTCTAACAACACTTGTAGGAGTTTGAGGTCCCTACTACTTCTGTTGTTGTACATTTTGAGTACTTTTGGAGTTTCTTTTCCAGTGATCTCATCAAGCACTATGTGTTCTAGTTTTTCTTTTTCTTGTTTCTTTCCTTGAAATTGATCTTTGTACATGACCTTCTCATTGAATATGACATCTCTACTCCTAACAATTTTATAATTTTCATAATCCCATAAGCGATAACCAAAATCATTAACATCGTATGCAATAAAGGTACACTTCTTAGATTTTTCCTCAAGCTTTGTTCTATTTTCTTTATCAACATGGACAAATGCTTCACAACCGAAAGTATTTAGAAATGAATAGTTTACCTTTTTACCTGTCCATGCCTCCTTTGGAATTCCACCATCCAAATATATTGAAGGTCCTCTATTTATTAAGTAAACAACAATATCTACAACATCTTCCCAGAACTGTAAGGGAAACCCAACATGCAATTTCATACTCGCATGTTCCATGATTGTCCTGTTCATCCTTTCTGACACACCATTTTCTTGTGGTGTTCCTGGAAATGTCTTCTCTCTATGAATCCCATGGTATGAACAATAATTATAAAACTCTCTATTGCATTATTCACCTCCATTATCTGATCTGAGACACTTCAACCTCTTTCCCGTTTCATTCTCAACCAAATATTTCCATTTCTTAAAAGTATAAAAAACATCAAATTTTTGTCGAATGCAATAATCCCAAGTTTTTCTAGTTGCATCATCAATAAAAGTAACATAATAACGAGATACACCAAGAGATGATACATGAGTTGGTCCCCATACATCTGTATGAAAAAGCTCCAACTTTTCACTCATCTTTTCTTTTCCAACTTTGAGAAATATGACTCTCTTTTATTTTGCATAAACACAGTGCTCATAGAAATCCAAATCAACCTTTTTAAGATCTGGCAACAAATTCATTTTGTGAAGTATCTGCATCCCCTTCTCACTCACATGTCCAATCTTATGATTCCATAGTTTTGTATCCACTCCTTTAGAAGCTAAAGATATAGAAGAGTCTGCATCAACAATACATAAATACAATGTACCTACCTTCTCTCATTTTTCCATTACCAGTGATCCTTTAGTGACCTTCCACGCCTTATCTGTAAATATAGATATACAACCTTCACTTATGAATTTCCCTGTTGAAATTAGATTTCTTCTCAGATCTGGTATATGTCTCACCTCTTTCAATAACCATTGGTTTCCATTATTTTTCTTTATTTGAACCTTACCCATTCCAAAAAAATTAAATGGTTCATCATCACCAAATAAACCTGTCCAAAATCACCTTGAACATAATATTGAAAATATTTCCTATGGGGTGTGGCATGAAATGAAGCCCATGAAGCTACTACCCAAGACTTAGTAGTATTATCTAAAGAAAGAATCAAAGCATCTTGTAACACATCACATGTTACATTTGCTTCTTGATTTTTTTCCTGGTGTCCATCTCTTTGTTTCTTTGGATCTTTGCAGTCTTTCTTCAGATGTCATTTATTCCCGCAATTCCATCACTCTATCTTTCCTAGTCTGGATTTGGATCTTTCCATCCTAGAATTCCCACAATTCCCTAAACTCTTTCCTATTTCCTTTAGTCTTCCTATGTTCTCCATGGTCAACACATTACCTGATGTCTCACCTGTGCTTTTCCATCACATTTATTCACTAAGGATAACACCAATAACATCATCAAATTTCAGATTGTTTAAACCAGAGACAGAGTTACTTGCATCTATGACCAAGCCGTCCCATCTTTCTGGCAATGAGAAAAATATTAGAAGATCCCTAACCTCATCATCAAAAGTCAATTTTGCATAACTTAGTTGATTAATAACTGTATTAAATTCAATTAAATGATTTGCAACAAACCCACCTTCTAAAATATTCATATTAAATAATCACTTCATTAGAAATACCTTGTTGGAGGCCAAGGGTTTTTCATATAGTCTATCCAGTGCCTTCATCATATCCTCCATTAGTTTTTCTTTCGAAATATTGAAAGCCACCAAAACTACCAGGGACAGTCATATCACTCCAACTTCCTTTTTGTCAAGAACCTCCCATTCTTCATCCTTCATGGTTGTCGACTTCTTTTCTATTCCACCCAATGGTAGGAATAGATCCTTCTGATATAAATAATATTTCATTTGCATCTTCCATAACTGGTAGTTTTGGCCATTAAATTTATCAACCCTAAACTTTCCATCTTCCTCCATTTCTCCCACTCAAACCAGGAACCCTCTTTTCATGCGAGTTACCTTTGGCTCTGATACCAGTTGTTAGAAGGCCATTCTTGCTTTATGTTAAAATGTCATTCCTGCAGCCTAGAGATTGTATGCAAAAGTTGTGCCCCCGGGAATTTGATGCATCAACTAACCACCTCGGGGCCCTCAAACCTTTTGGCATTTCACCTCCTAGGGTTAGGGCTTTGGACCTTTAGCACGTTCTTGATTTATCTTAAAAGGCAATTCTTGCAGCCCATTGTAGGATATTTTCACGAACGAGCATCGATAATATATCTTTCACTTTAGAGATAATCTACCACCATTATAGCTAGTTTGTGTTCTCTAATATTTTTCTATTTTACTCATTGATAGAATTTGGGTTTCACTATATTTTTGTGTTCTCCATTATAGTTTTGTTTGCATCTCATTTCATTCTCAATATAATCCAGATCACTGGATGCCTCCACTCATTTTTTGGTTTAAAATCAATTGTTTAATTGCTTTGTAAATGTTGTATTGTCCCATTCCCATCACACCAAAATGCCCACACAAAGTGGCTATGTAAATCGTGGAAACAAATGCACCTTGAACTCATATGCCGAGAGTTTTATACAACACTTTTGGATATGTTGGTTGGGAATCATGTTATTTACTTGAATGTTGTGTAAAATCCACCACCTTTACTATCTTTATTAATTACCTACAACAATCCTGTTATCACATAGATTTTCAAGGGTCAATAAAATCTTTAGTTTGATTTTTAGTCATAGTTTTAACTTAGGTTATAGGTTCCAGGTCCCTTTCCCATAGCCATTTTTCATTTTTTTGGCATGAATAAATTATGATTATTTTGGTTTTGGTTTGAAGAGTCATTGAGTCACGTATTTCAAAAATTTGTCATCATTACCCTGATATGTCACTTTCTCCATGATGTACGCTGACCCATCCTCTTGTCACTTAGCTCGTTAAAATGTCAAATCTAGTCTAAGTTGTACATTTCCAACTCACTAGGAGAGTTCACAGTGCTTTCAAAGTGCATATTGCATTTATAGTCATCATTGCTCTTAAAAGGTCATGTCAATTGGAGATATCCTTGATTTCAGAGTTGATTTTTAAATCAATAGTGAGAGATTATTGTTATGAATGTTTTAACTGTTTTCTCCAAGTGTGCAAAGCATCCTCCAGCTTGGTGCTACGAATTGGTGTTATAGACAGGCGTTACCCACTTCGCTGCAAACTGACTGCAGGGGATGAGTTGGTGGTTAGACCACTTGCAGTAGCTCCTGTGCAAATCTAAATATATCAGCCTCCAACTCCAGGATACCAAGTACTCTATGATCTTTTCCACCTTTTTTTAAGGTCTGGAAAGGGGTTAATGGCTTTTCCTTTTTGTGGCACTGTGAACTGGTTGGATGGCGCTGTGAACTATCTCATCAACATGTAAATAAGCTCCAAAAACCTCTCCTTGCACTCTGAATCTTATATCTTGAATCCATCAGCATCCATGGGCCTGAGTTACCTTATCTATTGATCCTTGGCCTCTTCATCGCTCATCTCATACATTTTTTCCAAAACCCTTTCTTTGGTGCTGCGAACTCTGTGCAATCAACCAACATTGAGAACTCTTTGTTACAACACCCTTTACAAAGTAGCCTTTCACCAATTCATCAAATATTCATAGTTTTTTTTTATCTGATTATTAATACAACCTCACTGTTAAACAATTTCAGTCTTACTTAGAAGCATTGTCACTGTGAGAAGTCTGTTTGTCCTTTTCTCATTTTTCCAGTGGTCATTTCCCTTGCTTCTCTGTTTTCAACTGGGGTAATTATTTAGTACTGTGACAAATCCTTCCTAGCTAGCACTAATGGATAATCAAAAAAAGAAGGTTCACAAAGGTGGAGACATTGTGAGGACAAAGACTTATGATATGCAATTGTTTTTTGAGGAACCCTTGATCAAGGAGGTCTTCCAAAGAGTGGTTTGTATTAATTTATATCAGAAAATGCAGAGGGGGCACCCAGAGGTGGCTAAAGAATTCGCTTTGAACTTTGATGGAACCAATACCAAGGTTGGGATACCAAAATTTGAGGTATCTGAGAGGAACTATCAACAACCACTGAGATACCTAGTGTTGGGGAGAGATGGTTCAAGGCCATGACCCTGAACGCTTCCTTTTCAAGGGGATTCCTCAAACCAAAATACCAAGAAGACAATTTGCCAAAGGGTGTGCCCAGAAACCATATGTTGGAGGGTTTTGATAAAATGTTGAAGATAATTCAAAGATACTTTACCTGTGAAGGGAGATTTAACATGATCTATCAAAATGACATAAGGTTACTGCTACACTTAATATGGAAAGATGTTATGAATCTTCCTTTCTACTTGTTCATAAGTATTGGAAAAATGTCTGATAGGGTTCAGGCTAAGTCTAAGGTAGTTGATACAAATGTATTTAATTCAGGACTGATAAAGATGTTGGTGATGGATGAATTAAGAAAGAGAAACATGGAATGGGAAGAATTCATTACTTCTTCAAACTTCTAGCTTAACATTTCTCCTACCCCACAGTCTAAGGTACAAAGCCCTCTTCAGGTTGAAAAGACTATACAATTGGGGATGAACAAGAAAAGGAAGAGCATCAGCTCTTCTAAAGAAGATAAAGAAACAAAGGAACATGTAGAAGAAGGAGGATATTCTCAGTCCCCACAAAGAGAGGTTTCACCTTTGCCAAATCCCAGTCCAATAGAAACTCCTCCAACTAGAGCCACATGTTTGAGAGGAAGAAAGTTGTTGTTCTCTTCACCACCTATTGCAGACAAGGTCAAGGCTAGGAGACCTGTTACTAGAGCATCAAAAAAATAGGAATGCATTGTGGAGAAAGTTATAGTGAGATCCCCCGTCCAAAGAAAGGGTAAAAGTGTACCTATCAAGGATCCCATTGAAATTTTAGACATAACTACTCCTCCAGAAAATCCTACCTTTAAGAGGCCAAATAGACAGCTTAAAGAGGCCAGAACTGAAATTGCTAAACTAAAAAGAGAGGAGTTGGTAGAAAAGAAGAATTTAAATGAACTTATGTAAATGTATCGTGGAACTATTGAAAAGGATAATTTTATAGCTAAAAGGTTTCGACCTCTCCATAGGAAGCTTAGAAACTTGTACAGACAGAACATATCCTACCAGAGTCAAATCAGAGGGCTTAAGATGGAGCTGCAACCTTTCATAGAGGAGTTGGCCAAGAAGAATTTTGATATATTAGCTAAAGTTTCCACCAGCAGGAGCTCCAAAGTCAGAAAGTGAAGAAGATGAACACCTCTTTTTTTATGGCTGGCGGAATCAACAACTAGTTGGGCACGTACTCACGTTACATGTGGTCATGTTATCCAACTGCTACCACTATAACCTCTAGGTGTGGATAGCGGCCCCACGCATTACACACTAGATTAGTCGAGGGGAGTTGAACTCGATACCTCTTTGGAACTTCATTTTCACGGCACTTTCCAATTGAGCTGCTCCCTTGGGGGCAAGAAGATGAGCACCTTGAATCATACCATTTTTTACAGTTTCCTATTTTGGTATTTTGCAAATTTGAAGATAGTCATGTTTGATAAGCCATGATGCAGTTGAGGATGTGTTAACCTTCCTATGTTTTATATCACTATAATATGTTATTATAGAATTTGGTGACACTTGATATAGTTTTGGTAGTGTTTCGATGCATTTTCAAACAAAAAGAGCAACTACAAGAGTTTTCACAATGTCTGGCACTGCGAACTGGCTGATACAGGTTGGCGTTGCGAATTGTGTTGCGAACTCTTGATCTGGAGGTTTTGGAGGAATTATCGGTTTCCATATGGGTGGATGAGTATGTGACAATTGTTGGAAGATCAGTTTAAGTCTGGAGGGACACCTGAAAAATGGAGATGTTCTCAAAGTACACATCATCAAGCACATTTAATGTGATTAAGGAGGTTATCAACATTAGCCTAGTTTTTAGCATCTTGTTACGTTTTTGTTGAACAACTGTAGTTAATCCACCTTTAGGTGTGGGAATCCTATGCAAGAAGGGGAATTTGAATTGTAAAGTTGTCATTGACAACCTAGGCTATAAGATAAACATTGAAAATCATTGAAAGGTTCGAAGGATTGTAATGAGACTCATACTTTTAAAATTGTGAAGTTACAGATCCAACTCTTGATTTTGTGTATCAGACCTGAGACTTTTTGATTAATATAAATCAGTTCCTTTCCATTATCTTATCTCTATCCTACTCCGATTATAATGTCATTTGAATTATTGTATATGTATTGCAATGGATGTTTTATTGTGATGCTGCTATAATTTTATCAGAGTTTATCTTTTCATTAAAGAAGTTCTTATGTCAAAATGTTTTCCTCATGTGTCTGCTAGTATTTCCTGATGTGAGTGGTACACATTTTCATTTTCTCATTAAAGTCTTCCATCTATCCATTTTACTCTTTAAAACCCTGATCTAAGTTAGCCAAAACCTCATTTGCTGATACATCTTTTCTGGAACCTTCTATGATTTTCACTATTCTGACTGCGTTTTGATCCATTTGACATCATCATAAAAACTTATCTTTAAACCTATTGATGGGTGATGAGCTTACACTTTAGAAGTCAAAGTGTTACTTTCAGTGCTAACATTCTTGGCATCACTGCTGGGGAACGGATTAAAAACATTTCCCTGGGAGTGAATGACAAAGAAAGTATTGATTCTAAGGGTGCACAATAATTAGTAAATTGAAGACTACAGATTTCACCTGGCGACTCCATTGTTTCAGTTGTGGCTTCTAAAGGTAGAAACACAAGGTCTACTCTACCTTTCCTCTGGCTACACCTAAAGATGACCTAGAGAAGATCATTAAGAAAGGAAAAGATTCTCAAGAAGGATTTTCAGCTACTGTTTCAGGTGCTACGGGAAACTTTCCTGATTCTACTTTAAAAACCCCAGTAGTTGGATCTAGTGCTCCTCTTTTACCTTTTGTTGAAACTCCTGAAAAGTTAAATATTGGAGATTTCCATGTAGAGTATTCCTCTTTTTCCCCCTAGTTGAAAGAATAAAGATTTGAAAATTTTTAAGTGCTTGCCTCACCTGATGTTGTAAATTGGTTTAGGCTTGAGATTCTAGAGGATTTTCCTACCCTAGGTTCTCCTTCCCCTTGCTCTTTTAAATTTGTTGCGACCAAAGAAGAAGGAACCTCGGTTCCCTTGGATTTTTCACCATCCACTTCCAAGACTCAACCTATGTTTGTTAAAATTGAAACTTCTCCATCCTCTACTCTTCCTTCTCCTAAGCTACCCATCATACAGACTGTATTTGTATCAATCAAGTCTCCCCCTTCTCCTAGACTTTATAATCCTCCTCTTCATAATCAAATGGTAGGTGCAAACCCTCCTAGAAATAGGATGGATGCCATAGTGGCTGCTAGGTATGCTCCTCTTTTGTTGCCTCAGCCTATGAATGCTCTCCCAATAGGAGACTATCTTAAGTATATGCCCAAGTTCACAGGAGAGGAGGACATAACTGCAGAGGAGCATCTTGCAACTTTTTATAACTATGTTGATAATCTAAACATTGAAAATGAGGATGTATGGATGAGAGTTTTCGTACAAATACTTGATGGTGAAGCCATGAAATGGTTTAGGGGTTTACCTCTTGGATCAATTGTTGGGATTGAATCCCTTGATGATGCCTTTTTAAGGAATTGGGGTGATAAGAAATATTTTTTGTATTATATTACAGAGTTTGGGTCACTTAAGAGAAAAGAAGGTGAATCGGTTTCAGATTTTTCCAAAAGGTTTAATAAAATGTATAATAAAATCCCTACAGAAATAAAACCTACTGAAACCTTTGCCAAAATAACTTATGTTATTGCCTTTGATCCTGAATTTTGCCTCATGTTGAGAGAGAGAAGATCTTACTCTTTAGCTCATATGCAAGATGCAACATTGGAGGTGGAATCAAATATATTGGTAGATGATAAGCTAAGAGGAAAATTTGATAGAGAGAAGAAAACAAAAAGATGAGGTTTCAACTTCTGATTCTTCTGGTGTCAACACTCAGGTGGATGAATTAACTAAATTGGTTAAATCAATTTCTGTAGAGATGGAAAAAATGAAACTTGAGGGAAGACAAACTAATAGAAACACACAAGATACTGGCAATAAGGGTAATTTCAGAAGACAAAATGGTTCTCCTCGGATCCTTCAAAGAGATCAGAGGAATAGAGATGACCAAAAGTTTTATACTCCTCTTCAAAATAACATGGTTGATGATGAAGAAAGAGAAGATGAAGGAACGGATCAGGAAATTCATTGTCTAGGTGACACCTCTACCTCCCCTCATTTAACTCAATTTGCCTATGAAGAGTCTCTTATGAACAATTATCTAAATGAATTGAGTAAAGCAGAGAAAACAAAAGAAAATCAAAACAAGTACAACTTGAGGTCTAAACAGAATAAAGGAAAGCCTAGTACTTCCAATCAACCTAAGAAATAAAAAAAAATTGCTAAAACAATGACAACAACTAGTAAAGAAAATGAGGAACAAAATAATCCACTTGTGATTAAGGCCCCTATTCCAAAAATTAAAGAGATCCTGAAATATCCTTCTTCTTTCAGCTTTGAAAATGAAATACATAAAATTAAAATTCCAGTCCCATTTTTAGAGTTGATCAAGAATGAACAATTTAAGAGGTACCTTTCCAAAATGTTGCATCCTGGGCCTACTTCCCATTCAACAGAATCAGTGAATTTACAAGATGAAAAACCAACAATCATATTGGGGCCTTTGGTAGAAGATAGGGATGACTCCTCTCCTCCCTTTTACACCTCATTGAATATTCATGATAAAAATTTGCATAATTGCTTGATGGACTCAGGTGCATCTCATAACTTAATGCCTAAAACTATCATGGATGAATTGGGTCTTGAAATTACGAAAACATATCATGATCTATACTCTTTTGACTCCCGGAAGGTGAAATTCCTTGGAGTGATTAAAGACCTGGTTGTTACCATGTTTCAACTGCCCATGAAGAGGGTGGTCATGGATATTGTAGTGGTTGATGTCCCCCCTAAGTTTGGGATGTTATTGTCAAGGTATTGGATCAAAATATTGGGGGGAACATTGCATATGGATCTCTCATATGCCACTATTCTTGTGTTTGGAGGTGAGTGCAAAAGGATGTACAAAGAAGCAAAGCTAGCTTACATTATTAGTGATGAAGCTAATCCCACAAACCATCCTATTTATGCAGTTGACATTGATTTGGGATCAAGTATTTTGCAACTTACTGATGTTCCCGAGACACCCTTGGAAATAAAAAAACAGCCTCTAACAATATGTGAGGCACCTCCTCAAGTTACCCAAGTTTTGAAGATGTATTTTGATGGGGCCTCTTCTAAAGAAAGTGTTGGTGCTGGAGTGGTTGTTATTTATCCTTCTCAAGAATTCATATCATTGTATTATAAGTTGGAGTTTGAAACTACAAATAATGTTGCAGAGTATGAGGCTCTAGTTTTGCTGCCGAGGGAAACTAAAGATATGAAAATTGAGGAGTTATCAGTTTTTGGGGATGCATAATTGATTATGCATCAGGTAAGAAATATATATCAAGAAAAGCATCCAAGGTTGAGGACTTGTAGAAATGAGGTATGGGATATTACTGATATTTTTCGTATCTTTTAACATCTCATTTGTTCCTAGGGAAGATAATGCTATGGTTGATTCTTTGGTTGTTTCTGCTAGAAATTTCAAAATCCCATTACCCCCAAAAATCAAGTATGATGTAGAAGTGAAGTATAGGCCCTCTATACCTGACAATGTCAAACCTTGGAAGGTTTTTGAGGATGATCTTGAGATTAGGATATTTTTTGAAATTGTGGAAGAGTTTTCTACTCTTCACATTGATCAAGATCAAGATACTAAGAAAAATCCTCATGCTGAAATATTCCTAAACAAAATTGCAGACCACAAGATTGTCCAATTGCCTAGTAACCATATCCCCAAAGGATTAGTCCCTTTGTAGAGACTGTTTGATATAAATTATGTGTCTTTGAAGGTTAAGGGATCAAATGAAGAAGTTGATGTGACCAAATGCAATCTAGGTACTGAGAAAAACCCCAAGTATGTCAAGTTGTCTAGCAGTCTGTCATAGGAACAAAGCTCTGAATATGTGAAATTATTAAAAGAGTTTGTTGATGTATTTTCTTGGAAATATAAGGACCTACAAACTTATGATACAATCATCATTGAACACAAAATTCCTTTGAAAGATGATACCAAACCATTCAGGTAGAAACTAAGACAGATTAACCCCATGTTGTTGTCTATTATGGAAAACGAATTCAAGAAGTTGCTTGATGCTAAGATCATCATAAATTTGAGGTACTCTAAGTGGGTGGCTAATCTAGTCCCTGTGAGGAAAAAAATGGTGAAATCAGACTTTGTGTTGATATCAGAAATCTAAGCAGTAGTTCAAAGAAAGGTAATTATCCATTGCCTAAGATGGAACATATTTTTCAAAGGGTGACTGGTTCAGAAAGGATGTCCATGATTGATGGTTTCTCAGGCTACAAGCATATATCTATTTTACTTGAAGATAGAGAGAAAACAACTTTCGCATTGTCTCAGTAGAGGGGGTAAGGATTGATCCAAGTAGAGTAGAGGCCATCAAGACTCTATCTCTCCCTAGGTCCAAGAAGGAGATTCAGTATTTCCTGGGTAAAATAAAAATTTTGAGAAGATTCATATCTAATTTTGTTGAATTGGTTAAGTTTATCACATCCATGCTAAGAAAGGGAAATGAGCTAAAGTGGACACTTGAAGCTCAGAATTATTTTAATCAAATCGAACAAGCACTCACTAAGGAACCTGTTCTTATCAACCCTAATTATTTTCTTTTGCATCAAATGACACATTGGTTGTTGTTCTTCTTTAGAAAAACACAAATGGGATGGAACAACCCATTTCTTTCATCAGCAGGGAACTAAGGGATGTATAGGGTAGGTATGATATTATGGAGAAGCAGACTTATGCTTTAGTTAAATCCCTCAAAGCCTTCAGGGTATATATTTTTCATTCCATAATTATTTCCTATGTCCCTTTAGCTTCTGTGAAAGAAATCTTAATCTAGCCTGACATAGATGGAAAGAGGAGTAAGTGGATTGCCAAAATTTTGGAGTTTGACCTTGAAATGAAGCCTATTAAGTTGGTGAAAGGGAAAGGTTTAGCTAGGTTGTTATTTGAATCAAACTGTAAATCACTTGGGGTTAATTTCATGGATGAAGATTATGTATATCAACAGACTGGTATTGCTAGCAATAGCTCACAAATCAGTCCCAATTTGACATAGTGTAATTGGTACAAGAACCTTATACATTTCTTGCACACATTACAGTCCCCAACTGGACTTGACAAGACTAAGGTGAGAGATTTAAAACTCAAAGAAATCAAATACTACATTGTTGATCATGTTTTGTATTGGAAGGATCCCGTTGGGGTTATTCTAAGATGTTTAGACCCAAATGAGGCAAAGAAAACCATGTCTGACTTTCACGATATCATGTATGGAGGCCATCATTTTTGGAGGACCACAACATATAAAATACTCAGAGCTGGGTACTTTTGGCCTAGTCTATTCACTGATGTCTGTGTAAAGATCAAGGCCTGTGATAAATGCCAGAAATTCTCAGGCAGGCAACAACTAAAATATATGCCTCCAAAACCCATAATGGCATCTGGTCCTTTCCAACAATGGGGATTATATTTCATTGGAGAAATCCATCCAGCTTCAAGTGGCCAACATCATTGGATACTAATTGCCACTAATTATTTTACCAAGTGGATATAATCCATTCCTACAAGAAATGCAACACATAAAGTAGTTGTTGGCTTCCTGGAAGACCTTTTGTCAAGGTTTGGATGTCCTAACAAGATTATGATTGATAATGCTGCAACTTTTAAAGCTTAACCCCTGGTCGTGGAGAGGTCGAAACCTTTTAGCTATAAACTTAGCCTTTTCAAGAGTTCCACGATACATTTCCATTAGTTCATTTAACTTCTTATTTTCAACCAACTCCTCTCTTTTTAGTTTAGCAATTTCATTACCTGAGAATTACAATCCTTTGACCCTTTCAATGATATTCAATGATTATCTTATATTATAGGATGTCAATGAAAAATTTACAATTCAAATTCCCCTTCTTAAATAGGATTCCCACACCTAAAGGTGGAGTAACTATAGTTGTTCAACAAAAAAGTAACAAACTGCTAAAAACTAGGCTAATGTTGACAACCTCCTTAATCACATTAAATGTGATTGATGATGTGTACTTTGAGCGCATCTCCCTTTGTCAAGTGTCCCTCCAACCTTCAACTAATCTTCCAGCAACTGGCACATACTCATCCACCCATCTGGAAACTGATAATTCCTCCAAAACCTCTAGATCAAGAGTTCGCGGCACAGTTCCTAGTTCCAACCTGTATCAACCAGTTCGCAGTGCTAGGCGCTGCAAACTCTCCTGTAGTTGATCTTTTTTTTTTTAAATGCATCGAAACAATCCCAAAAATATCTCAACTGTCACCAACTGCTATAATAACATATGATCATGATATAAAACATAGGAAGGATAACACATCCTCAACTACATCCTGAATTATCAAACATGACCGTCTTCAAATTTGCAAAATACCAAAACAAGAAACTGTAAAAAATGGTATGAGTCAAGGTGTTCATCTTCTTCACTTTCTGACTCTGGAGCTCCTCCCGATGGTAGCTTTAGCTACTATATCCAAATTATTCTTGGCCAGATCCTCTCTAAAAGGTTGCATCTCCATCTTAAGCCCTCTTATCTGGCTCTGGTAGGATATGTTCTGTCTGTACAAGTTCCGAAGCTGCTCGTGGAGAGGTCGAAACCTTTTAGCTATAAACTTAGCCTTTTCAAGAGTTCCACGATACATTTCCATTAGTTCATTTAACTTCTTATTTTCAACCAACTCCTCTCTTTTTAGTTTATCAATTTCATTCCTGGCCTCTTTAAGCTGTCTATTTAGCCTCTTAAAGGTAGGATTTTCCGGAGGAGTAGTTATGTCTACAATTTCAATGGGCTCCTTGATAGGTACACTTTTACCTTTTCTCTGGATGGGGGATCTCACTGTAACTTTCTCCATAATGCTTTCCTATTTTGATGATTCTCTAGTAACAAGTCTCCTAGCCTTGACCTTGTCTGCAATAGGTGGTTGATCTAGAATTGGATCCAAAAGGCACCCCAGGTCCAGAAAAGGCTAAAAAATGAAATTTCTTGGAATCGGATGAAACCAATTCCACCGCGACTGTCTCGTCATGATGATTCTAACCATATATTTACTTTCTCAAATAGATGTTGTATGCAAGATTTATCACACTCTGACCATTTTCCCAAACAGGTAAAAAGTCAACAGGCAAAAAAGTCAATTCTGACGTAGCATTGAGACACGTGGCAACACTGCAACAGATTGACTGGGCAGATGAAAGATCCATTCAAATGTTGACAAGTGGCACTTTTCAAGCAAATGAAGAGGTGTCATGTGGCCCAGACATGGGCTGCCATCTGGAACCCTATCATTCGATGGTTGGTTAAAATTTTTGGAGCTCATGGGATTCGAAACCATGACCTATTGGTAGAGAAATTCTTTGGGAAAGGTCCAATAACCAACGCACCACATTAAGACTTGTTTAAAAAACCCACATTATATTATTATAAAGTGCATTGTATGTATTGGGCAGAAGGGGGGTTGTGGCTAAGCCCCCGCCCGTGGATTCACCATACCACTTGAACACAGTGTAAAGGGGCGTGGGCCTATGCATAACCACCAGCGCGTAGAGTATAAGCACTTATCCTCCATATTCTCCGAATCTAGAACCATGGTTCGGGCATATATTTAGGGGCATGGTCATATATCAAAGCGCCATATGACCATTGTTTACGAGCTAGGGGACAACGCGCAGCCCTTTGGGCTGACGCTTGGCCACCTTTAAGCCATGTGACCCTATGTTTGCGTGCGTGCCCAACCCATTTGGGCTATTTTTTATTCTTTGTTGCATAATGTGGGTTTTTACCATATAGTAGTGGATTTTATTTGATTTTATGCCTGTAATTGGAGAGTTTTGCCCATTTTTTGGGGATATTGGGCCCTTTTTGAGGCCAGATCTGGGGAGGAAGTTGGGAGATGGTTACCAACTCTAGATCTATATAAACCAGGCCTTATTGAGGCCATGGAAGGGGATTCAGAGCACAGTTATGCTGAAGGAAAGCCAAGCCAAAGCCATTTTTATGCAGGGAAGTTGTTGAGGAGTGCACCTTTGTGGGCCATTTCTGGGAGCTCCGATCATCCATTTTGAGTGTCGTTTCTTTTGTTGGGTTCTTAAGATCTGGGAGAACAAGACCAGATCAGTTTTGTAACCTTTTGGCACTGCTATGATGTACTTATTGAGCTTTCAAAATAAATAAGAAATCATCACCCACTGAGACAAAGGTCTGGAGACGTAGGCGAGATTTCTGAACTTCGTTATCACATTGGTGTTATGGTTTGTTGTTGTTTATTACTTCATTTCAGTTATGTACATGTTTATGTGACTTTGATAACTTCTCATATCTTCTTCCTCTTTCTTTAAGCTTCCTTAATTGGTTAATGAACAAGTGCATAATAACTCATCCATAGTCATTTAAAAGATCTTTTCAGATCAAGTGGTATCAGAGCTAGTTGACATTTGGATTTGAGTTTTGCATGTTAACAAGGGAAAAGATACAACGTGGTGAAGGAGATCTTGTTGAAGAGAATCCATTAATTGGATTGAGAAAGAGATCTTCTCACACCGAGAAGATGGCATCGGAAGAGGGACTTTCCCAAGATGAGAAAGAGTTTCGAAAAACTTTCTTTGCTATGTCGAAGATGATGAAAGTTTTGTACGAGGATTACTTGAAACGAAAAATACCAGTTTTGGGTGAATATTCAAAGGGAAAAAGCGAAGAGGGAGAGGATCCTCCTTAGATTCGTCCTTCACCTTCGTCATCACCTCCTTCTTCTTCAAGTTCAAGTTCTAAATCAAATGCAAAGAAACATGTTCATAAACATAAGAATGAAATGCCATTATTAAAACTTGATGTTAAATTTGAGTTACCCATATATGATGGTGAAGTTAATGCAGAGAGACTTGACAATTGGGTCAGACACATGGAGGTTTACTACAGTGTGAAATAGATCAAGGATGAGGCCACACAAATCAAGTTGGCATCTTTGAGACTTGCAGGCACAACTCTCATCTAGTGGCAAAGTAAGTTGCAAAACGGAACAAAACAAGTGGGTAATGTATTTCCATCATGGCAAAGCTTCATTTCTGCACTTAGGAAATAATTCTATCCTTTGGGTTATAAAGAAAAAGCATTAATTGAATGGCAAGCTTTAAAACTAAGAAAATGACAAACAATGCAAGAGTATACAAATGGCTTTCGAAAAATGGCATTGATGTTAGATATCCCTTTACATACCCAAGAAACCCTTATGAAGTATATAGGAGGTTTACCCGCACATATTAGAAACATTGTATTCATGTTTGGAACAACTAACCTTGATGAGGTTTCTGTTCAAGTGACATACATTGAAGCAAGGAAAGTAGGTGTAATAGGGGAATCGTCTTCAAGGTAACAAGACAAGAGGAAGTGGCATGGAAAGAAGTCAAATACAATGACAAGAAAGGAGGAGAATCCCTCTTCATTTCAAGAAAGAGGGGCATGATGAGGACCATTGTTGGCAATTACATCCCGAGAAGAGGCCAAAGTGGTTCATGAAAAAGAAAGGGAGGCAAACAATTGCAGCGACAACACGACCCACAAATTTGGAATCAGATTCAGGTGATGAATCAAAGGTCTCATTGGTTGGTATGACAGGTAAACATGGTGAAGGAATTGATTGTAGAAGTAACTTGTTTTATATCAGGGTCATAATTCGACACACTAAGGTTGATACATTAATCGATAGTGGATCTCAATCTAACCTAATTTCTGAAGAATTGGTTAAGCAATTGGGGTTAAAAACACATATGCATCATAAGCCATACTCCTTAAATGGATAAGAAACCATCATCAAAGGCACATAACAAAGCAGTGCACAATCAAATTTGCAATTTCATCTAAGTATGTGGATGGGGTAACATGTGATTTAGTGCCACTGAGTGAATGTGGAATGGTATTAGGTAGTCCATACTTATATGATCGTAAAGCAATCTTCTACAGGACAAAGAATCAATATAAATTAACCAAAGCATGTCAAGATTATGTGGTTCATGCTCATCATATAAAGGAAAATAAAATACTTCAAACTATGGAACAATTAAAGAAGGTAGTTCAAGCAAGCAAAAAACTAATAATTGTTTCAAATCAAGTGATCGATCTTAAGCAAGAACATGGAATGATTGTTGAATGGAAAATCAATCACAGTTTGCTTCAAGATAAGATCATGTCGTGCAAATATTACAAGTATATCAGCTCATTTGCAGTTATGTTTTTGGTACTATCATTAGTAATTTTATCTACATGGATGATAGTGGCTTTAGTAAAATGTGGCAAGGTTCAAATGGCTAACAATATGTTGTCAGTTGTCATGATTGTGTTACAGTTGATCTTGATGAGACAGATGCACAGGATAGAGTTCAGAGACTGAGGACAAGATGGGTAGCCTATCCCAAGCTTTTTGACTGGTTAGTAACCTTTTAGGGACCAAAAGTTCCTTCGTGGGGAGGTGTGATCCAGAATCAGATCCAGGAGGTGCCCTAGGTCCAGAAAAGGCTCAAAATGAAATTTCTTGGAATTGGATGAAACCAATTCCATTGCGACCGGCTCGTTGCATTGATTCTAGCCATATATTTACTTTCTCAAACGAATGATGTATGCAAGAGTTATCACACTCTGACTGTTTTCCTAAACAGGTAAAAAGTCAATAGGAAAAAAAGTCAATGCTGACATCATCATGCTGACGTAGCATTGAGACACGTGGAAAAACAACAAAAGGTTGATTGGGCAGATGACAGATCCATTCAAATGTTGACAAGTGGCACTTTTCAGGCAAATGAAGAGGCCACATGGCCCAGACGTGGGCTGCCACGTGGCACCCTGTCATTTGATGGTTGGTTAAAAGTTTTGGAGCTCATGGGATTAGAAGCCATGACCTGTTGGTAGAGAAATGCTTTGGGAAAGGTCCAATAATCAATGCACCACATTAGGACTTGTTTAAACAACCCACATTATATTGTTATAAAGTGCATTGTATGTATTGGGCGGAAGGGGGGCTGGGGCTAAGCCCCAACCCGCAGATTCACCATACCACTTGACCACAATTTAAAGGGGTGCGAGCCTATGCATAACCACCAACACGCGGAGTATAAGAACTTATCCGCCATCTGCTCCGGAGCTAGAACCATGGTTCGGGCATATATTTAGGGGCATAGTCCTTTGGGTTGGCGCTTGGCCACCTTTAAGCCATGTGACCATATGTTTCCACGTGCGCCCAACCCCTTTGGGATATTTTTTATTATTTTTTTCATAATGTGGGTTTTTATCATATAGTAGTGGATTTTATTTGATTTTATGCCTGTAATTGGAGATTTTTGCCCATTTTTGGGGGATATTGGGCCATTTTTTAGGCCAGATTTGGGGAGGAAGTTGGGAGATGGTTACCAACTCCAAATCTATATAAATCAGGCCTTCTTGAGGCAATGGAAGGGGATTCAGAGCATATTTATGGTGAAGGAAATCCAAGCCAAATCCATTTTTATGCAAGGAAGTTGTTGAGGAGCGCACCTTTGTGGGTCATTTTTGGGAGCTCCGGTCATCCATTTTGAGTGTCGTTTCTTCTGATGGGTTCTTAATATCTGGGAGAACAAGAATAGATCAGTTTTGTAAACCTTTGAAACTGTTGTGATGTACTTATTGAGCTTTGAACAGAAATAAGAAAGTTGCACCCACTAAGACAAAGGCCCAGAGACGTAGGCGAGATTTCCAAACTTCATTATCACATTGGTGTTATGGTTTGCTATTGTTTATTGCTTCATTTCATTTATGTACATGTTTATGTGGCTGTGATAACTTCTCATATCTTCTTCCTATTTATTTAAGAGTCCTTAATTGGTTAATGAACACATGCATAATAAGTCAACCATAGTCATTTAAAAGATCTTTTCGGATCAGTGGTGAAGAGAAAAACAATTGTCTTCCTCTCAAACCTATGGCTCTAGTTGGAGGAGTCTCTACTGAAATCGGAGCTGGAAAAGGTGAAACCTCTCTTTGTGGGGATTGAGAAGATCCTCCTTCTTCTACATGCTCCTTTATTTCTTTATCTTCTTTAGTAGACCCGATTCTCTTCCTTTTCTTGTTCATCCCCAACTGTACAGTCTTTTCAACCTGAAGAGGGATTTGTACCTTAGACTGTGGGGTAGGAGCAATGTTAAGCTGAAAGTTTGAAAAAGTAATGAATTCTTCCCATTCCATGTTTATCTTTCTTAATTCATCCATCACCATCATATTTATGAGTCCTGAATGAAAAACACTTGTATCAACTGCCTTAGACTTAGCCTGAACCCTATCAGACATTTTTCCAATACTTCTGAATAAGTAGAAAGGAAGATTCATAGAATCTTTCCTTGTGAAGTGTAGCAATAACCTTATGTGGTATTGATATATCATGTTAAATATCCCTTCACAGGTAAAGTATCTTTGAATTATCTTCAACATTTTATCAAAATCCTTCAACATATGGTTTTTGGGCACACCCTTTGAAAAATTATCTTCTTGGTATTCTGGTTTGAGGAATTCCCTTGAAAAGGCAGCGTTCAAGGTCATGTCCTTGAACCATCTCTCCCCAGTACTAGGTATCTTAGTGGTTATTGATATGGTCCTCTCAGATACCTCAAATTCTATTATCCCAACCTTGGTCTTGGTTCCATCAAAGTTCAATGCAAATTCTTTAGCCACCTCTCGGTGCCCCCTCTGCATTTTCTGACATAAATTAATACATCCCACTCTTTGGAAGACCTCCCTGATCAGGGGTTCCTCAGCAAATAATTGCATATCATAAAGCTCTATCCTCACAATATCCCCACCTTTTGTGAACCTTATTTTGTCGATTATCCATTAGTGCTAGCTAGGAAGGCTTTGTCATAGTACTGAATAATTACCCGCAGTTGAAAACAAAGAAGCAAGGGAAATGACCACTGGAAAAATGAGAAAAGGCCAAACAAACTTCTCACAGTGACAATGCTTCTAAGTAAGACTAAAATTGTTGAACAGTGAGATTATCTTAATAACCAGATAAAAAAGGACTATGAATAGTTAATGAATTGGTGAAAGGCTACTTTGCAAAGGGTGATGGAACAAAGAGTTTGTAGCGTTGGCCGACTGCATAGAATCCGTAGCACCAGAGAAAGGGTTTTGGAAAAAATGTATGAGATGAGCGATGCAGAGGCCAAGGATCAATAGATAAGGTAACTCATGCTTAGGGATGTTGATGGATTCAAGAGATAATATATAGAGCGTGAGGATAGGGTTCTGAATATTATTTACAGGTCGGTGAGATAGTTCACATCGCCATCCAACCAGTTCACAACACCACAAAAAGGAAAATCCATTAACCCCTTTCCAGGCCTTAAAACAAGGTGGAAAATCTCATAGAGTACTTGGTAGCCTGGAGTTGGAGGTTGATATCTTCATATTTGCACAAGAGCCTCTGCAAGTGGTCTAAATGACAAATCATCCCCTGCAGCCAGTTCGTAGTGAAGTGCGCAATGCCTGTTTGTAACACCAGTTCGCAGTGCCAAGCTAGAGGATGATTTGCACACTTGGAGAAAACAATTAAAACATTCATAACAATAATCCCTGACTATTGATTTAAAAATCAACTATGAAATCAAGGATATCTCCAATTGACATGACCTTTTAAGAGAAATGATGACTATAAATGCAATATGTACTTTGAAAGCGTTGCGAACTCTCCTAGTGAGTTGGTAGCGTACAACTCAGACTAGATTTGACATTTTAACGAGCTGAGTGACAAGAGGATGGGTCAACGTACAACATGGAGAAAGTGACATGTCAGGGTAATGATGACAAATTTTTGAAAGATGTGACTCAATGACTCTTCATACCAAAACCAAACTAATCATAATTTATTCATGCCAAAAAAATGAAAAATGGCTAGGGGAAAAGGACCCAGAACCTATAACCTAAGGTAAAACTATGACTCAAAATCAAACTAAAGATTTTATTGACCCTTGAAAATCTATGTGATAACAAATCATTTGACTCTCCCAAGCCCATTAAGCTACAACCATACATTATATAACCTCGTTTGCATTGATTATTTACAACCATTTATTTATGGGTGTTAAAATATAGGTGGGTTAGTGCTTTGCATTAGCAAAAGAGATTTACTCGTGTCATTGCTCATATGAATGTTGTATAATAGGGGTGATGTTAACTAGAGTGTTGGAGTGTCTTGGTTGGTTGAGTATTGGCCTTGGAAATACTACACAAATTAATCCAAGTCTTGAAACCAAAATAGAATAGAGCCATTCATTTCATTAAATGAACAAAAATTGAAGAAGCATCCATGTTGATGAGACAGATAGGCCATAGGCCTACCCTTTATGGATCAACTAGTAATAGAGTAGGTTCATTAAATACCTTGAAGTAGTTTCCATGGGCAAAGCCTTGAAGTAGGAGAATTTGGAAGAGTTGAGAAACCTTAACATGAAGATCCAAGAGGAAAGCCAATATTGGAGGCATAAATCAAATGATATGGAAAAGGAACTTGTCAAATTCCAAGACTCCTTCATCGTCTTGAGGTTAGAATTAGATATGAGTACATTGAATCTCTTGAAATTGGGGGAGAAATTCACTCAGTTAGATAATTCACAAGAGGATAGGTTCACCGAAGTGACTACTTAACTATACCAAGACTTGGAAATGAAGGAAGAATGATTGAAGGAGATAGAAGGAGCTATCTAAGATATCAAGCAAGCCCCTTCGATTGCCACTATCGAAGCCATTCCCATGGAGGAAAATCTAGTTGGAAAAGGAGTGTATATAAAGCCACTAAAATATGCTTGTATAGGTTTGGAAGAGGGTAGGAAAAATATGATTCCACCATCTAGATCTGCTCCAACTCTTGGGGGACCAATCAACCAAGCTGGCAAGCATCATTACAAACTGAAAAGGTATGGCATAGTATCTTTGATTTGTTTTTGCTGCAATAAAATGGGTCATAAGGCTAGAAATTATTGGCACTATAGAATACCAAGCATCCCATGAAGAACCTATTTCCAGTATTGCAGTCTCACTGAATATTGGGAGGTTAAATGTTGGAGGCTTCACCTAGAACTCCATCCCAAGAACAAAACAACCAATAAGAAAGCTTGGAGAGTCAAGGTCAAGGGTAAAGAGGAGTTTCTTGCACTTGTAGTCCAAGGATCAATGGTTGTACAATGACCTATTTCATCAATGAATGTGGTCTCTAGCCATGAGATAGACAACAAGCTTATGCCAAAGGTAGCCCCTACTCGAATTTTATCTGTCATCCTATATTGGAGGCACCCTTTCTTGGAGATTTTCCAGAGTTTTCTTGATGATCAAAGAAAAATAAGATTGAAGGGAATTGAAGCCTTTGGGGACAAAAATCCTACAAATGGGGAGGTGAGATATGAATTGGATCCTGACCAAACTTTGTAATAAGCGCCTAACTGATTTACCTTTTGTAAATTTTGTAAACATGTCATTGTTTATTTTATTTTTTCTTTTTTGGAAAAATTGGAAGTGGAAATGAACCATTGTGATGGTTGGACTTCCAATGACAACGCACTAAACACTAAAGGTTATAGTGAGGACATAAACAAATGAGAGGCAAGGATAAATTAGGGAAGATGATAGCAAAGATGAGATCTCGAAGAGGGAAACCTGCTTGAAGATCGATGGACAAAGGCGTTAAGGAGATTTTCCATGTTGAGCAAAGGAGCCTTTGAGCAATGACCATCTGCAATTTTTTGTATTGTCCATGAGTAAAAATACACATCTTGGTATATATCACCCCTCTTTATTTATCTCTTGAGCTTAATAAAATGCCCATTAAATGTTGAAATCTATGTAATTGTTTCAATTTTGTGGCTTTGGTGCGGGTTCATTAGTTTGTTGTGTGCTTGAGCACTCTGGGTTATGGATTTTTTCATGAAAACTAGAACAATCTCAGTCTTATAATAACAATGTAAGAACCCTTCTCTATTCATTGGTTTAAGAGAATGCTGGTTTGTCTCACTCCCCAAGTCGAATTAGTACTGTTGGGCATTTTTCCTTTGCTTGCAAGATGTCCATGACATTCTATTGCTTACTACGAATTTTTCCTCTACCCATGCTCCATCAACAACATTATTTTAATTGTTGGGATTTTTTCCTTTTGCCCAGGCCATCTACAACACTCTAAAACTTGTTTTGATGTTTTCCTGTTAGTTGGGTGCTTCCACACATAAATGGTTGACTTGCTTTATGCTTCGATGATTTTACTCATAGTTAGCATTTTTCCCTTTTAGTTGGACGCCTCCACTCACTGGCTAGTTTAAAATTAGTCGTTTAATTGCGTTGTAAATGTTGGATTGGCCTAATCCCATTACACAAAATTCCCACACAAAGGGGCTATGAAAATCGTGGCAAAAAATATACCTTCAACTAAGACACTGAGATTTATCTACGAGACTTTTGGAGATTGTTGGTTGGGAATCATCGTCTTTGCTTGAATGCCATATAAAATCCACTTCCTTTGAGATATTTATTAATTATCGATAATGACCCTCTGACTCGCCCAAGCCTGTTAAGCTACAACCATACTTTATACAACCTTGTTTGTAGTGATTATCTACAACCACTTATTTATGGGCATTAAAAGATAGATGGGTTAGTGCTTTGCATTGGAAAAATATATTTTCTCATGTCATTTCTCATAGGAATGTTATACGGTAGGGGTGATGTTAACTAGAATTTTGGAGTTTCGTGGTTGGTTGAGTATTGGCCTTGGCACTGTTACACAAATAAGACAAGTCTTGAAACCAAAACAGAACAAAGCCATTCATTTCAGTTAATGAACAACAATTGAAGAATCATCCATGTTGATGAGATGGACAGACCATAGGACAACCATTTATGAATAAAGAGAATGCAAGAGTCTTAAGATATGTCCAGGTGCATAAGATCTCATTATGTGTTAGCTTACCCAAGTGTTGTGTTGTACTTGAAAACACCACTAAGAACAACGAGGATGGGTTCTTACTAGTAGGATATTGCCACATAAGATCTCATTATGTGTTAGCTTATCCAAGTGTTGCATTGTACTTGAAAACACCACTAAGAACAATGAGGATGGGTCCTTACTAGTAGGATATTGCCACATGTGCACGACGAAATTGTAAAGCATGACTCATTAGGTTATGTGGATGGATTGAGGATGTCATGTTGTACTATGATATCGTTGGTACATGAATGTTTTATTTTTTCAAAATTTGACGAAGTTTGTAAGAGTCAAACTCAAAATGCTATAAATTGTGCTTATAAGACTCTTAGGTCCATAAATCTAGATGGAACCTAGACTCTATTCTTTTGAATTGCATACAACTCTCAATAGACTCATTATTAAACTCAACAATATTCTATAACCCTTTCGAGTCTGAAATCTAGAAAAAAATCAATTCGTCATGTTTTATAATGCAAGGACCCCCTCATGGATCATAGACATTACTTAACAAAATTTAATACATTTTCAAGTTTGGATCCTCATGTGGATACATTCAGGATTTTATAACTCACCCTTTGGACTTGTGGCTTACCCTCCCATGGTTTCCATAGCCAACAATGAGAAACTGCTTGAACCCAGTTAAAAATGTCAAGCCATTAAAAACATAGTTCACCATTTGAACCTACATTTGGCCTCAATTGAAGCCCAATGTATTACACATGCATGCATGGGCACAATTAACAAAATGGGTTATAATAATAATGCATATACTAGCTTATATCATAGAAAACACGTGCCCATTTCATTCTTAAACGAATTCATACACACAATGTGCACAAATTCATATTCATAATAGAGAATGAAGAATTAAACTATAAAAATGAGAATTAGATATTGGACAATTATCTTTTAAAAAACAATGGTTTAAGAAAATGGTCGTCATATGAGTGATTCACCATCAAACCATAGGAATCTAGTGCACATGCCACCTCCAATCTAGGTTATGAGGCCACTAGGAGGAACAAATGAATTGTAGGCTTACAACTCACTCAAGCCAACACATTACTTTCACAATGCAATAAATCTTCTCATTAATAACACTTCAAGAACCTCATCCAACAATCAATCAACCATGAAACTCTCTTCCACTAACATACAAAACATACAGGAAGGTCTTTCCCTTCTCTGCTTAATATTCCCTTAAAAACCCATCCCCTCCAATGCTCTAGTGCAAGTAGGCAAAGTCCAACTATTGATTTCCTTTTGGGAATACCCTGGTAGAGTAATAATTTGGTTCCAAAACAATCCCTACAACCATAATCCTTCCTTTTGACTATGATCGATTGAAAATTACTATTTTATGCCTCAAATATGGGTCACAAATAAGGTTGTTTTTGTTTTGTTTACTTTTATTTTTTACTTGAATTTCAACCTTCCTTTTGACCCATATTTGTAATATAAGTAAAAAATAAGGTGGACAATTGTTTAGGTCAAAAATATCAACACAATATAGGTCAAAATACCCATTCAAATATAGGTCAAAGATATTGATAACAACAGAGTTTTGGGTTGAAAATGCATCAATAATGGAAATATATATATATATATATATATATATATTTAAGCTATAAATGGTGTTACCTTCTATTAACTAAAAATAAAAAGTACAAAGCATTTGTCATAATTCCAGAGCTACCAACAAAGGAAACCAGAGATGGCTTATGATTTGAGTTTGCAAAAATATTGTCTTGTTTGTAGAAATTGACAATGTATCTATACTAACTATAGCCTATAAACTTAAGCAACTTAAGAAAATAGAAAAATGATTCTAATATAAAGGGGAGAGTCATTAACATATATGAGAGATCCTCATTCTTCAAGTGCATTTTATGAGCCATGGTTCATAGGTTGAGCAGGCCAAACCGTAAAGTTATGCAATTATAGCCTCCATTTGTTCCTAACGAAATCTCAATTCTACCATATCTTGACTGATTTCAAAGATGAGTTGCAGTCAGCCTACAGAGAAGTGAATTGGTTTCTTGTTCATACCTTGCATGGGAAGGGTCTCCTCTTGCTGAGTTTTCATGCCCCATTGTCTATATCCCATATTCTCGGCTATGGGTCCCTTGTTCTCACCATCTTCCTCTACTGGCTCATCGGGTAACTCTTCATGGAGTGAAGGGATCTCTTCCTCAACTATGGCATGGCCCTAGTCTTCCTCACTCATGGCTGGACTTGATTCTTCCTCCTTTGAATGTGCAACAGAGGAATTCCTTTCCACTTCTTGAATTACCATTGAAAACTGTGCAGAGTCTATGCTAGTTGAGGAGGAGGATGGAGATCGACGCCTGGAATAGAACCCATGAGAGGAATTGATGCCTTGTTTGGAGCGATCCTGCTCTCGAGGAATGTTTATATCAAAGGAGAGGCGTGTAACAGGGCAACACCAAATATTTGAGTCACAATGGATCCAAAGCCTTCCAGGAAAGACAAGATAAAGCTACCCCTTGATCATTGACGAAGTAATGAAGTAGGGTAACTTGCAACAACATTTTTATTGAGAGATGTGCTCATAAGCTCGTGTCATTGAGTCACCCATAACTCACGCAATGAAAAATTCCATAACTGTTGCATTATTTTCTTGCAGGTTGGCGGTACGGTGGAGGGATTTTGGACAACCATCGTACCAACTGGAGGGAAGGTTCACAAGGTATGAATTGGCATGGGAGTTGGGGCATTAAAAACCACTAGGTAAAGAAATCTCTCAGTGCACCAGGTGGCACCTCAAACCCTCCATTGACTCATGCTCATGCATGCGGGTGTGACACCCCATCTAGGGGATCAATAATGGATATTACAAAAGTTGTCAAAAATTTATTTCATGGTCGAATTTATTATACAAACATTATTAGTGAGGTGGATTATTTTTTCAAAAGTTATTTAGGAGATACATGTAAAAAATAACAAAGTTACCAACTTAACGAGAACTCTCTAGAGTTCTCATTTTTTATAGGTCGCATTTTTTACCCCCGTTTCAAAAAATGGTGCTACTTGTAGCACCCCTTTTTTGTAGGGTGGTTAAAATTGTCCCTCAAATTGAAAAGTGATGCTACTTGTAGCACCCTTCTTATTTTTGGAGTTAAAATTGAGACTTAATTGAAACAGCGGCCCCGATCACTGGTATTGTCACGAACAAAGAACTTCAAAGTAGCTTGTAAATTGAAAAGTGGTATTTTATTTATTAATCAATTTTATTTTATTTTTTAAATTTACAATTAAAATAAATAAATTGAAAAAAGAAACTCCACACAAATGTTTATTTTTTTCTTTAAATAATAAAAAAAAAAAACAACACATTTTTCTATTTAATTTTTTAAGATTTTTTTTTTCTAAAAAAACACATTTTTAATAAAAAATAACTCTCTTTTTAAAATGAAAAATCACCTTATTTCATGAAAATACACATTTTTTAAATGAAAAAACACATTTTTTTTTTTTAAATGCAATGATTTTTTGAAAAAATGTTTAAAAATAAAAATAAAAAATCAAATAAATGTTTAAAAATCAAACTAAAATTTAAAAACTAGAATTAAAAAAAAGACAACTATTACTGTAAATA
>JASDQU010371324.1:76876-101984 GCA_032191745.1 Picea mariana | reverse complement strand
TATATATATATATATATATATATATATATTCATTTTAGCTTTAAAGAAAAAAAGAAACATGTATGTGCAATTTCTTTTTTCAATTTATTTATTTTTAATGTAAATTAAAAAAAAAAAATTATTAATAAATAAAATATAACTTTCGATTTACAAGCTAATTTGAAGTTCTTTATTCGTGACAATACCAGTGATCAGGGTCACTGTTTCAATTAAGTCACAATTTTAACTCCAAAAATAAGAAGGGCGCTACATGTAGCATCACTTTACGATTTGAGGGTCAATTTTAACCACCCCACAAAAAAGAGGTGCTACCGATAGCGCCATTTTTTTAAACGAGGGTTGATTTTGGTGTTTTTGACACAAACATTTGGGTTTTTTGCACCAAAGTTCTCAATAAGTCTATAACTATGTTAAACTTTATTTAAAACGAAGGATCCTAGTTCTGAGTTCATGAAAAAAAAAAAAGATAATGAAGAACCCCATTTAACAAGATAAAGATTACCTATAGTTGTAGCATAAGATTGACTCCGTTAAATATTTAAGGGTTATCCATCCATAATGATTTGATCTTTGTGAGTAAAATATAATATATGATGGGTGATTACTATTCACCTTTTGTTTTTTGTCGTCGATGTCAACTATGTTCTTTTCTGCTTTTACTTTTCCCTACATGTTCCCCTATGATCGTCATCATGACCTCTAGATTAAAATCCACTTGAATTCATAGAAGGGAAGTAAATAGTTAAAGCATAATTAGAGACTTCGTGAAAAATAGATAGAATGTCAATGAAATAACCACAATAAAGTGTGGACAAATAACACAATCCATAATAGACATAAATATATTCAAAATAGATTTTTTTCCAACACTATTTCATTCAAAACTTAACTCTTCCATATGAAAAAAGCTATTTCATTCAAAACTTAACTCTTCCATATGAAAAAATATAACTTTGGGTATTGTGAAATTCTCAAGAAAATGAGGGGAGAGAAGGGAAGAGTGAAAAAGGGGGAGACAAGAGAATAGAAGAGGAAATAAAGGGAAGAGAATATGTAAGAGAAGAAGGTTTAGAGGGAGAGGAAGAAGAAAGTGAAGAAGGAGGGGAACAAGAGGAAGATAAGGAAGGAGGGAAGAAGATCAACAAGAAAAGCGAGGGAAGAATAATAAGGGGAGAAAGGAGGAGGGGAAGAAGAAAACAAAGAGGAGGAGATCAAAGAAAAGGAGGAAGGAGAATTTAAAAAACAAAAGAGGAGGAGAAGAAGAGAGAATAGAGGGGGGAGAAAATGGAAGATAAGAAGAAGGATTAGAGGAAGAGGAATAAGAGAGTGAAGAATAAGGAATAAGGATGGAGAAAAGTGGAAGAGGAAGAATGAGGGAAATAATATCGAGAGAAAGAGGAGGAGGATAATAAGATGAGGGGAAGAGGAGGAGGAATATCATAAGGATGTAGAAGAGGAGGAAGGAGGAATTGAAAAACAAGGGAGAAAAGTGGAAGAGGAAGAAGGAGGGAAATAAGATCAAGAGCAATAGGAGGAGGAATATCATAAGGATGTAGAAGAGGAGGAAGGAGGAGTTGAAAAACAAGAGGAGGATAAGAGGAGGAAGAGAAAGATAAAGGAAGGAGGAGGAGGAGGCAAATTTGAATAGGAAGTAGGATTTGTTGAAAAATAGGAATATAAAGGATGATTTTGGGAAAAAGAAAGGAATCTGGGGGGAGAGGGAGAGGAGGAGGAGGAGGAGGAGGAGGAGGAGGATAAGAAGAAGAGGAGGAGGAAGGAGGGGAAGAATAAGAGGAATATGGGGATAAGAAGAAGAGAAGGAAGAAGGAGGAGTTACAAAAACAAAGGGAGGAGAAGAAGAAGGAGGATTTGGGTGAAAAGAGGAAGAGGGAGAAAGAAAAGAAAATGAGAAGGAACTAGGAGTGGGAAAAGAAAAAAGGAGGAGGAGACAAAGTGGAAGAGGAAGGAGGATTTCAGGGAAAAGTGGAAGTGAAAGGAGGATTTGAGAAAACAATGAAGAGGAAGGAGGAGAAAAATGAAGAAAGAGAATAAAAGGAGGAGGAAGAGATAATCCCAATCCCCTAAACCCATACATTATTTCTTATTTTATATTTAATTTATTCTAATTATTCACTAGTAAAACCCTACCCAAGGAAAGTATGTTCCTAATCAATTCACAAACCCTACCCTAAAATCCATAGATATGCAAATGTTTTCTAAAATCGCAAAACCTGCCCTTGAATACCATTCCCCTAATGAATCCCAAACTCCCAACAAAGAAGACAAATCACACTAAACACAATAAACTATATAAACTATAAGAAACGTTTTGGGGAAAACTAAAAATAGTGGGAGATTTTTACCTTTGATCCAATGGAGGGCCCACCCAATAATTTTGTGCTAGACCTAGATGTTCTCCACAATCTTCAAGAAACAAGTCTCAACAAGCTCCAAACAATGAAAATATAAAATGAAATAAAAAAAAATGACTTGAAAGTCACTTAAAACCAAAATGTAGGGACAAAACGATGTGAAACTTAATCATGTGTCGTTTCTCTTTTCATGTCTTTTATGTCACAATTTGTTTTTCAATTTGTTTTTATCTATGATGTAGGACTGAACACATGCCTCATTTTCATCAAAATTTTTCATATAATGACACATAATGGCCCTATTGTAGTAGTGTTGTATTCATCTTAGGCCTTCCTTAAATGCCTACTTAATCATTATAGACAAACATATAACCTAGACATAAATAGGATGGGTCACTATCAATGTCATCTTACAAATGTCTCTTATGGGTGGAAAGTACATCCATGTGTCTCATATTGATGGGAGGTGTGTTAATGTGTCTCTTTTTAATGGGAGGTACATCAACCACGCCTTTATCAGTGGGACATAGGTCAATGAATCTATTGTCATTGAGATTACTCATTGGTGGCGCCTTCATTGACCGGGCCTTTATTGGTGACTTCTTTTTTGACTAGACCTTTATCAACAACACTTCTCATCATCACTTTTCCTTATTACCAAGCTTAAATATTTCAATGCTTAACCTTAAATTATGTAATTACAATCTCAACCTTCTAGCTTAACCAAATTCTTAAATTTGGGCTCAATAGCCTTATCCTTGGCCTTTGTTCATATTATAAATTTGACCATTCATGGACTTGGAAAGTTTTGGATCATATCAACCTATATGAGATTTTTTTTCAATGATGTATCATATCATATCAAGCTAAGGGGTGTTTCCCCCCCCATCTAGGTTCAATTCCTACAAGTGACATGTTGATATTTTAAATGAGCATGCTATCGAAAAAGCCTCGCATTTCTACAAAATATGGTTTACCCCAGGTATCGTCCTCGAAATGAGGGGAAGTGCCTAGTGGGTTTCCCCGAGAATTATTCCAATGAAAAAAAAACAATGGGTTTTCAAGGAGCAGAGAAACAAAGTATTCTACGATAATAGATTTATAAAAGAATATCAAAGAGATTGTGGCTTGTGCTATAGAACATGAAACCAAAATAATGAGATTCCAAGTAGATTGGATCAATTGGATAGAAAATATGAGAATCTCATTAATTCTATTTAAGGTTTTGATGGAGGTACTATGGAGGAAGTTGAGGTAGATATTGAAGTAGGGTAGGCTAAACTAGAAGCAAGGAAACTAGTAGAGGAGAAGGAATCAGTTCAGGCCCAGAAGCAAGGAGCCAATCCTCCTACTTTCATGACACGATGACTCTAATTTGTAAGGGTGAATCCTATGTCCTATTACCTTCTTGCACTATGGGTAACTATGGATATTATGTCTCAAGGCCTACAGGTAGAATACATGGAGTGTTGAGAGCCAGATTGACTAACATGACCCTGCAAGGCCCATCCTATTCATTGATGCACCATCATATGTCACTAGCAGCAGAGCAACATTCATCACACTGAATTGGCCCCAGAGGACAACAAATCTTGCTTCATGAGGTAATAAGTCTGGTATTGTGGTAAGTGTCACCCTAATAATTGAAGCATTTGAACATGTTGCGAAGAATTCTTTCTTGATTACAGAACGCTTGCTTGGAAATTATACTCTTTTCCTTATTTAACCTTGGTGGGTGTCATTTTGTCCTAGTAAGTTAGTAATCCTTAGGGATAGGGTGCTACTAGGGGTTCCTTGAAGAGTCATCATCCTTTCTCGATCATACTTATCACCTTTCATGCTCTTTCCATTATGTTTCCTCATCTTTTGGGATTTTTGTGTACACTGACCCAAGAAGGGATTGTACCTCATTTCATGGGAAGAAGGGGCTAAAGGCCCAGAGGGGAAAGTAGTTGGAAAAAAATAAAACCAAATCATAAACCTTCCATATGCTCACCCAAGAGGTCTTGAGAAACAATGAAGCATTATCTCTTAAAATCGTAAGACCTGCAAAAGCACGAGCTCACATATATAGATGTCCCACTTGTTGAGGGATCTACACAAGTGTGTTACAAACTATACTTTACCCCTATGGCATTCTGTGTACCTCTCCCTTCAAGTGACATTGTGGTAATGCCTCCCAAGTTCTATGTTACCCATTCGGAGTACCCAATTTTTTTGTACCTTAATTAATTAATGGCGATAAATAGGCTTGGAAAAATGTTGCATCATGGATGAAGGGAAACACCCCCTCTACAAAGGCACCCATAAATGAGACACTACAAACCCTTGTATGTCATGAACCCCATGCCCAAAAGTCTTACACCCATCCACTCCATCTTCTTCACATGACTTAGATAGGTTTCTCTCAAAAAACACCTTGGACATGTGGATTGATTGAACTAATATGATGCCTTCACACTCCTCCCACACCTAAATTTGACAAATTATATAACATCTTTGAGCATTTGTTTAGTTTTAAAAGGGGGGTTTGTTGCACATGTTCAAGTGGTTAGATTATTAGATGTGTCTTACTTGGCATGATATTGTGACTTTTGGACCCTTGGAGGGCGTACCTTTTTGTCTTTCCAGGACCTTTCTCAGTGGACATGTGTTCATGAGAAGATGACTTGTTTGGACCTTCATGGGGATTTGGAGCCCAGAGATGGATGTAGAAACCCCACGTCTGGGGATAGCTTGTGATCACCATTTTCACAGTGAATAAAGAGTATGTTGTCGTTGGAGGCACTCTGGAAATCTTAGGAAGAGAGATTCCATCTATCTCACACCATGACATTGGCCTTTGGAGGCTGGGACGTCACCCTTATAGTCCATGACATCATTAGGGCTCGATCGAGATAATGATCCAACTTGTATGTGACACTTAGCATGTGTGATGATGATGAGTGGCCTTTGGAGACCTAGTGCCACCTCCTTCCAACTTGGATGTCACCTTAGGAAGCCTAACGTCACCCTAAAGGGGTATGACATCACCCTTTGAGGTTCATCTTGTAAAAAATGAATTTATTTTTTATTTTAATTTAGCAAACTGAGAAGTAGGCTCAAAACTGTGAAAAGACACAATTGTTGGGTAATTAGGCTAGGATTTTCCATAAAAATATCGCTGGCATTTTCATTTTTTCATATAATTCACCTCTCACAAGAGGTAGGACTGAAATTTTCACCCTATTAAGGGTTATTGGCTGAAATTGTGAGGCACACTCTCTTGGAGACTTGTTTGGATGCTTCTTGGATCATTTCTCGGTGGAAGTTTTGGAAATCGAGGGTTTTATGCTTGAATTTTCTTGGTGAAGTAAGTAAATATGCAATTTTCATTTCGTATTGAATGTATATGGTATGTTTACTTGTTCATATTTAAGATTACGAAATTGCTTGCTTGAAACCCTAGGAGTATGAAACATAAGGTGCTTCTTTCTTTCTCTTTATTTGCTAAGTTTTTCCTAAGAAGATCTTGTCTAAACAAACTCTTAAAGCCCTAAAAGTGATAGCACTTTAGAAGCTTTGTCTAGTTCTTGTTGCATTAAATATCTTTCAATAGTTCAAGGAGAGGAAGTTATGCTAGGGCCTTAAGGTGCTATGCCCTAGTGGAATCCTTCCTCAAAGATTTGAATGCTTGAGGCCTTGAAGTGCCAACACCTCTAGCATTCATCTCTTGGTCCTTTGACAAGTATAATCATTTATTTTCCACAAGTTATTGTGCTGATATAATTGACTCCATAAGCCCTCAAAGGCACTGGTTCTTACTTCTCTCTTGTTAAAGGATTGATCAAACACTCAAACTTTACTCTCTCAAGCTTGTACTAACTAAAACTAATGCTAACTTAGCCTAGATATCTAATTTACTTGCTGCTATTATAAAACATCGTTACAGCCATACTAACTACTGCAATTTCTGCATAACTAACTTTAACTGCCAGCTAACACACTCAACAATCTACTATAACAAGTGCTAATCATTCTGCCTAATTAATGCTAAGTTTTTCACTATCTTTTCAAGTATTTATGAAGTGTTTTTCTTGCAGTTGTTACAATTTATCATGTGTTGTTGTAAAATTTATTATCGCTGCAATTTTATATCAGCTCTAGCATATCTTTGCACTATCTATTGTCTATTGAGGTCCTATTATGATAAATGTACTTGGAAATCTCTATATACATGTTGTATTGTCTTGTTTCAGACAGATACACAAATTACTCCTCATTTTCCTCAGTTTCTCAGAAATAGACCTTGTGACTTTGGTAACCAGTGAGAGGGGGGATAAAACCTTAGCTTTCCAATCCTTTATGTCATCGAGGACGCCTCCCCTAGGATAAACCTTACCTATCCCTAAAACATGGGGATTTCCTATTAAGGTGACAATGATAGGTTATCCTGTAGTTACACCAATTTCCTCTACTTGTATTGGGATTTGGACAAGTACAAATTGTGCGGTAACAGGTCCTATTGTTCAACTTATTTTTTTCAATCAAGGTTGTAGCTATGTTGTAGACTTGTTGGGAATCATTTTTAGATCTCCATGGTCTTTGTTATTTCTTGGGTTCATACCCATGACATTGTTGTTTGTGTCTTTTTCTTGTATTTTAGTTCATAGCTAAAATAAATTTTCCACGAGGAAAAGACATGGAACTAGATTAGTGAACATATGTTTTTACCATTGTTGGCTATCTCTCCTAAGGCTATAGTTTGGTATGCTTGTAAATTTATTATGCATTATTAATAATTAAATTTATCTAACTTTATTAGGGGTGGAAAGAGTAGGAGGGGTCATCTATGAACCTAAAGGAAATCAAGAATCTACCTATGATTGGGGGATGATAATTGCAAAAAACAACTAACCTAAGGTATACACTCTACTATAGGGATATTCCATTGTCATTAGCTTGGGAATAAGAGAATTGGTAGTCTTAGGAGATTCAATGATCGTCATTAAGTTACCAACTCATTAGGAACATCTAAACGACTTCCATCTAGCTTAGATCTTCTCTAGAATCACAAAACACACATAAAAGTTGGCCAAAATATCTTTCTACCATGTCTTGAGAGAGCATAATGGTAAGGTAGATGGTATGAATAATGAAGCATCCAAATTACCACAAGGAACATTGAAGAAAAATGGGGTTGCAACATTCTCTTGTATCTCCTAATCTCACCCCATTTAATTCATTTCATAGACATGGCATTTTCAAACTATGAGTCAAGCATTAAATACATGTAGGTGTCAAGCACACAGGATGGAGCTCCAAGTACAAAGCTCTCACAATGCAACTTAAATTCAACATGGGAGAGTTACTATGCTATACTCCCTGCATTCATTTGGAGTGTCAGGTTTAGTATTTGACAGTTGACATGATTATACTTGGATGGTATCTCTCTAGTCAGCTATGTGGGAGGATCATGGTCTCATGCCTGCACAGTTTCAATGCTCTGGGTCTTGGGTAAGTGTTCGACCCACCTAGTTTGTAATTTCATGGTGCAGCATAATAGTGCAACATAGTGGTAATTTAATGTCTAAATTGATGTGGTTCCCTTATCTTAGGGAGTGTGGGTTGTATAAGCCTGGTGTCCCAATCTATTGGGGGTGTGCGGTTTTGTTCTTTTGGCTCTGTAGTTACAATAGGACATATTTCTTAGTGGGCAACAAAATTTTCACTTTTGGTTTGGATTTTCATCTCGATGAAGTGGACTGGAGTTGGAATACCTCTTATGGTTCAATTTTTTTGCCATGTTTTGCATCATTTATCCTTAGCTTCATTAAGAGGGCTTTTGGTGTTTCTCTAGTTATAACGGTCTTCATAAACTTTAGTTGAAAGTAGAGGGATCCTTTTGGAATTTTTCATGTAATAGACCCTAAGATAATAAAGATCTTCGGAGGGTATTGAGAAGGCATGAAGAGTCTCTAGCTAACAATGAAATTTATCTCAGGTCTCTCTTTGTAATTATAAATAACATGGAAATAAAACAACATGAGCAATACGATAGGGTTATGGGAATTCTAGGAGAATATGGAGGATAAATTTTAGAAATTGAAATGGATTTTTATGATATAAAGTGCTTTGTTCAGTGCAAAAGTGAAGCATATATTTCAAACTCTACATCTATAGGACATATTACAGGTCAGACGTAGGAAAAAACTAAGGATGAGGAATTTGGATTGCAACATAAGGAACCAATGGAAGTGGACCAACCTTCTATTCATCTGGAGCCAAATCTACAACAACAAATTTGTTAAATGTTCTTTAAATCCATATGCATCTTGGATATCTATTATAGGTGTTATACATGTCATGCTAGTATCTGTGTAGCCAATGTAAAAAGTATTAGATGATAGGAAAAATCTGTCACTCGAGAATTTTTTTTAAATAACAAGCATGTTCTCTTTGTAATATTTTGTCCTTTTGGCCAATTTTAATACAAAATTCTCTAGTCTCGATTAAAAAAATTAAAATTTAACTAACTTTACAAAAAAATAATTAATTTTCAATTTGGTATTTAATTAGATTGTGACTTTAAATTAAATTATTTAAAATAGTGCTATTAACAAAAACTAATAAAAATCGGGGTGGATGGAGAGAGAGGGGTCGTTTTTTATCCCAGGGGTAATATTAAGAGGGTTAGCAGCAGGTTCGTTTGGATGCAGGAAATGGAGATCGTCTGGGAGGACGAGGACGTAATCTTGGAATTTATCGACAAATCAACTGTCCCCTTGTTCGTCATCATGGTAGATCGTGGTTTCCCGTTCGGGCGTGAGAGAAGTATTTATTTGCTTCTACGCGGGTACTCCACTATGAATTTGGGTAATCGATATATTAATTTTTATTATTATTATAAAATCAATACATTAGTATTATCATAATAAATGATCAAGAATAAATTCATGCCTATAATTGTCAATAATGTCACGATTTTAAAGCCAAACAAGGCATACACTCTAAATATGTAATGAAAACATATTATAGCATACACCCTAAATATGTCCATATACATATAAATAGCAATGCCAATATATTAAAAATTTAATAAACATCTTTCCAAATATACATCTTTTGTAACTATTTATGTAAATATATTTAAGACATCCCCAATTCAATGCCACTTGAACTATTGTATTTCCCATTTCATGAAGATCCTTTCTATATCCTTAATCATCTTCTCATCAATGCAATCCTTTTACTTTATAAAAACCCCGTCCTATTATGCCAATAATCAAATGGCTATTATGAAGCCATTAAAACAGCCTTGGAATAATTGTTTTTAACAATAATTTAACATTTAATAGAAAAATGTCACATAATATTCATGGGGTCTTCACTAAGTGAACTTGTGACATAGCGTCTGTGTTCATGGGATATTAAAGATTACCCCTAATTTCACAAGATACTGATAAATACATCCCAAATTTTTCTGATTGAACCCCCCTCCCAATATGTCTTTCCAATAAAATAAAACTCTATTTTAACTAGATGTCCCTTTTTATACCCCCCAATACCTACAATATATTGACCTTATTTTTGTAACGACCCTCGTCATTACGACAACGTGCGACGCATAACACGAGCAATTTTTTTTTTGAGCAGGAAAGTAACAACGACAACTGTCGATCAACGCAACTCGACGACAAAAATCAACCAAGCGCAACAGTCCCAACCGACCTACGTAATACGAACCTTCAATGCGAGCGAGAATTAGCAATCATTGATCAACATTTGCATGGTGCACGAATAAATAAACAACAGTCGATCATTGGTGGCCCTTCGCCATGCACAACCAGATAAAATTATATTTAGACAATACTTTAATCAACCTTAAATTTACGAGCGCGCAAGAGAGCTGACATACAAATCTATCCAGCAAAAACAAATTTGAGGCGCAATTCTATTTAATTTCCAGGCGCGCTAATTAATCAATCGTCAATTAAAATAAAATTCAAGCCATTCTAAAGTGAGATACATTCTGGGGGACCCTAATGACATCTCACATCCATCAAGTCAATGCAAATGATAACTACAATATTCATCTTGGCAATTTAAATAGGAATTGACTAATAAAACTACATCTTGTTATGTCTCCTTCCAACTTCTGCAAACACAAAATTTATTCCAACTTCTGACGACACGAAATTCCTTGCATTGATGAGTTATCACCTTCTTGTACATGAGTTTTATCATTAAGAGTTTGTGTGAAACACCGATATACATCAAGGAAATATAAGGATTTCACAATTGTCAAACGCAAGTTAAATAAAATTGAAAGATCGATCACGGTTTATTAAAATGCTAAACAGTTTGTCATACCATAGTGTTACACATCAAAATTACTCACTTCAATAATGACCTATTATCGTCATGAATAGTGTCGCAAGTGTCGCAAACATCATACTACCATCTTACCAATGTCATGTCTCTAACGACATCACAGGGACACTTAAGGCACCTTCAAAGACTAGTTTAATAAGGAGAAAACATTTGATTAAGAGTACAAAACCTTTACCATGGAATAGGTCACTCAAAAATGATTTTTGGAAGGCAACGCTCCCCTACCCACTATCAGGGAGTGCTAGCACTCCCTGACCTCCTTTGGGGAGCGTTGTGGCACTCTGGACACCCTTCTGGGGGAGTGCCTGGCATTTTTGAGGAAATTTTGGGCAGCACTCCACTACCCATTGTCAGGGAGCGCCAATGCTCCCTAACCTTCTTTGGGGGAGCGTTTCAACACTCTGTGGACCCTTTTGGGGGAGCGTTGGCATGTTTCAACAAATTTTGGGTTGTCAAGGAAAATCAGGGGAAGATCCCCCTTATCTTGGAAATCAGTTAGATTCGAATCTGAGGTCAAGGCTGGATCTTAGGGAGGATCCACAACTGATGGAGAAGGATCATCAACCTATCCCAAGAATCTCTAAGGTGGTTGGGTCTCTACAAGCTTATATAAGGAGGCCTTCTCATGGTGAAAGGAGAGATAGAGAAATTGAGAAGCACCTAACTTATGATCTCATAAGGAAGGAGACACTGAAGGCATCAAATTTATGATCTCATAAGGGAGATTTATCATTGAAGCATCATCATTTTGTGTGGATTATTTGAGAAAAGGGTTGGACAAGGAGAGCTTGATGAAGTTGTTGCATCTACATCATGGTTGTAAGCACTTTGCTTTGTTTTCATTAATATACATATGTGCTTGGCCTATTTCTTTCAAGGTTGTGTTTATTCTACATGAACTTGTCTCTATTAGATAGATCTAGTTTCAAGCTAATCTTAGTAGAATAGGAAGCTTGTTCTGTCTTTTTTTTATTTGCAGGACTTATCGAGGAGCTTGGTAATCAAAGCTCAACTCAAACTGTGCAAGTACAAACTTCGTTAAAAAGGTACACCTTTCTTCCTCTTCTCTATAAATTAGTTTGGCTAGATTTAAAAGGATGTCGGTGTCCAACGTTAGCACCCTTTCTGTCTTGGTCTTAGGAGTCTAGAGCCCAAGAGGGAATCCACTTGTCCGCAGGGGGATTTCTCTGTAACACATAGCTAGAGTTGAAAGGAAGAGCTCTTCTAAATTTTGACTTTCCATGATGGTAAACATTGTTTTAGTTTGCAACGTAATGCTCAGACACAGTGTAATAAGCTCATGGTCTGTTTTCCTAAATGCGGTAACAACCTCCCTGGAATTATAAGGTTCACTTAAGCTAAAACATCGTGTACGGAATACTTGCAACAATCGTAATTATAACCAACCAGCAGTTATAAATAATCGAATTGAAACTAGTAAGGCCAATGCTAACCATTAAACAACCCAATTGTTACTCTTTAAAAACATTATAAGACTTTTAACACAAAAAAATGGGCACGACAGTGGTGTTAATCACAGTTGTCATCGTTTCCTCCATAATTACAACATTTAAATCTATTACATAAATTTTGCTAGGGAAACTAATTACTCAACTACAGAATGCAAACGGATCTCGCCACTGGAAAAACAATCTCACAAGCATAGATTTACCAAGGTCAATGTTTCTATCAAAAACGTTATAAATATACGCATTATTCACTTCATTCCTGTCATTTCTTTGTCAAACAAATCGCTGCCATCTCTAACCATTAATTACTTAAATCCCATGTGATATTCAGAATCCATGCATAAATAGACCAAACCTCAGGGTAACAAAAAGTCTCAATCACTAAATAATTTCATTCCTATGTGATGGTTAAAATCTCGGGGTGGTATAAATTTCTGTGTAGTTTGAAAATCGTGTTGCAATAATCAAGGACATAAATTATGGGCGCCCTGTCTGAGAAAGGAATCTCACCAATCAATAGAACCACCACTGCCAATAAAAAATTTCACAGGTATGCAATTAAATTTTACAAACGCCAGGACTACGAGGTATGCAAGGCGTTAGGTTTCAGTTATTTGAAAGAGGGGCTGGAGTTTCAGCTGCAATTTGGGCGGTTGTAGCTACAGAACGACGGGTAGGCCGGGAAATATCCAAGTTACTTGTTGTCTCCTTTGCATAAATAACAAGTAACCTTAACATATATAAATAATAAATATGGGCAGGAGATTATAGCTCTCTAGTCGCAAGGATAATATCCCACCGCTTATAGAGGAGAAGACCGCATTTGTTGGGCGTATCCATACATTCTTCTTGTTGGGTGGATATCTTTGTTGGGAAAGTCTCTCTCTGCAGGGATAGATAGCTCTTATGGATTGGTTAAAATTTAGTACATAATCTGTGCAATTCCCCCCTATAGTGCTCTCGAACATAAATAAAGAAAAAGAGTGGGAACGAGAGGAGGGAACCCATCTCAGAAAGGCCGCGTGTAGAGAAAGGAGGGGCGCAAGGACTGTACATAATTCAACCCTTGATCTAACATGAACGACCAAATAACCTTATTTCTACTAATAATTACACGAAGAGTAAAACATCATTGATCAATAAGGCTCATAGAGATTTCATAATGTAGAAGGAATTTTTTTTTTTCAATAATATTAAGATGTACAGAAGTTCCATAATTCACAGTTGTAAAATTTATTACACAGAAATATTCATACAAATGCCATTGATTCGTTGTATTTCAGGACGGAAATATGAATACACATACTATAAAACATCATATAACAATTACCAACGAAACGTTGTATATTCAAAAAAGGAACGACCCATAATAAATTAACATCAATCGCAGAGAAATAAGGAGTATTTTCGTTGTACACAATAAGAAATTTGTTGGGCCGAGAAATTATCCTTCACTTATTATCCATGCATAGGAAAGCGGGGCATTTGAATCTAAATCTTTAACACCAGAGTGAAAGATAGTCGATTCGGCTCATGGCCAACTGCTAAGGCACATACTAATAACTTAAAGGATAAGGTAACATAAGACAAAACACAAATCTACATCCATACCTTCTCCATGGAGGACAAAATAATAAGAATAAAAATGCAATCAAGAAATAAAGAAAATGCAGGCAGGAGATACAAAAGCACAGGCAAGATTTTGAGTCTGGGGCTCATTCTGGCCACGCGCAATTAGACAGTGACTTAGAAATAAAAGATATTGTGGATAGCAAGGTTCCTTATAGGATGAATCAAGCTACAAGGGAATTACAATTACCGTAGAATTACATATGAGAGGAAATCTCATGGCAATGAAATCGTCATCCGAATACAGTAAAATAAACAAGTGCAATTTAAATTTTATTGCAAGAACAACTTTAACATGCATACCTTTACCGACTACGACGAGGATAAGATGTCCTCACGCGTGTTTTCTCCATCCAGGTTATGCTTGCCAACCGATGAGACCTCACCGGTACCTCCCAGCCAATGCTAGGGGTACTCTTCTTCCCCCTGAGCACCCCGAGCTGCAAAGGGTCCATGCACACAATACCAAATAATGTTAACACCCAGCTTGCCTTGCAAGATCAAGCTACCACTTGTTACCCGAGCTAGGTATCCCAATTCCCACAAGATAAAGTTCAGTCAAGATGAAATTCCAGCAGCGTAATGTTACACAAACTAGATGTGATCCACACTCCTCTTCTACCATCCTTTTTATAGAGTTTTCTTAGTCATTAGTTTCCCAAAACCCTCATTATATTCATTTTTCATTTAATTAATTTCTAAAAACCTCTTCCGTACACATGTCACTCGATCCCCTAGTTGCACCAAAAAATCAATTTTATTAATTAATTAAATTTGCCTATTTCCCTCACCCACATAAAAGGGTTCCTAAAAACGCTCCTCGGTGTCCCAATATTCCCTTACAATTATTAAATGACTTACGCCTTACTTAATTCCTAGTTAAGTTCATAAATAGAAAGTTCCAAAGGCTAGATTCTTTACTAAGTTCGACATTCAACTTTTTCTTTAAGTTTCCCCTTTTCCTTAAGTTTCCCTTTTTCTTTAAGTTTCATTTTCTTTTAAGTTTCCCCCTTTTTCCTTTTTAACTAGAAATCAATTTAGCAAGTGTAGAAAAAAACAACCATTTACCCTTCTAATAAATTTAATCCTCCATTGTAATTTTTATTTTACTTTAATAATTAAGTTTGAATTTCTTACCCTCCTTCTTGTTACATGTTTATTTAGTTTTTCTTTATCCACATGTTCTACTTAGACCTAGGTTTTAATTTCACTAGGCTGGGCGACAATTTTTTTTAAGGGAAATTTTAGTTATTAAACTTCACTCATACCATCATCTATTTTAAGGCCAACCAGGTCCGAAGGAGGCATAGTTTTCTAGGCACTAGGTTTATTAACTTATCATAGTAAAATCATGGCGTGCCCTTAAGTACGCACTACGTGCTCCAAGGGTGTCACTCACCTCTTTTTGTTTTCTTTGTGCAACGTGCCCTTAAAAACGCACTACATGCTCCAAGGATGTCACTCGCCTCTTTTTGTTTTCTTTGCATGACATGCCCTTCAAGACGCACTACATGCTCCAAGGGTGCCTTGATTGAATTTGGTAGACGTCAAACCCTTGGAGTCAATACTCTATCAGGTGATCTTGTGGGAGACTAAGGGCCTATAAGGAATAAGGAACCTTTCTTATTGCATGCCCCTTAGAATCATCGTCAGCGATTGTCATTGTCTTCCCTCACGACAACATGGGTCTTCTCTAACTAGGTATTTTGTAACCTACAGTTCGAGACACGGTGGGAGTGATGGTAAGCTATGGCAGGGATATTGCCACACCTCTCCCTCAATGTCTTTGGTTGTCCTACGTGGCCCCTCTACTCCAAATGTGAGTCTGTTCAACAAGCTATTGTCAGCCTGCATCCATCAACGAATCATGTTAGCAATAATAATCAATCATCATAACATCTAATCATATGTACATATGTCACATCAACAACATTCAAACCCTAACAGTCCACTCCCTAACTCGATCTAGAGTCCAAGGGGTTTCATCGATGCCTCTGCATCCTCAATGTCCAGAGTCCTGCACACTCAGGGGAATCTAGTCAATAGCACTTGTCTATGTAAATATAGAAAAATAACATATCATCAAATCCACAATATCTCATAATCATAATCAAAACAACCAATAGTATAATAACCCGGATCACTTGCACGCAAGTGTCCTCAAAGAATAAGTTCGCTCAGTGCACGCAAGAGCGGGATGTTACATACACCCCCTCTTATTTTAAACTTCATTCCGAAGTTTCATAGTATATAAGTGTCGAAATAAAGTGTATCACAGTATCATAAGTCTATCTATCAAACAAAAATGGAAACTGTTGACGGATATCGTATGTGTCATCCCAGGTCGTCGAGTGTGGACTATACTTGTCCCATTGGACCTTGACCTGATCTATTGTTCAATGTCATAGATGTCGAATGCAATGGTCCAGGATGCGGATTGGCTCCGCCATGAGCGCACCCTCGTCAGATACCTGCAAGGTACTCATTTGAATAACATGTGTAGGATCATTAACATAATGTCTCAAAACAGATACGTGAAAAACATCGCATCGTGCATACGCCTCAAAGAATCAGGCAAGGTTAGTCGATAGGCCATAGGCCCCTTCTTTTCCACAATATCGAAAGGTCCCATGAACCTAGGAGAGAGTTTAGCACCCTTTTCAAACTTGATTGAACTCTTATGCGGTTTCACCCGCAAGAAGACTTGATCACCAACTTCATAACTACTATCGATACGATGCACATCGACATAACTCTTCTATTGATCCTATGCTTCCTTGATCCTTTGTATTATTGTTTTCATTTTATCTTCCATTTCTTGGATCTCTTCTGGTCCTATGAGGACCCTATCCTCAAGCCGATCCCAACTCAAAGGCATCTGACACGGTCGCCCATAAAGAAACTCGAAAGGCACCATCTTGATGGTGCTTTGATAATTTTTGTTTTATGCAAAATCTACCAGTGGAAAGAACTCCTCCCAATGTTTTTGTTGGTCCATAACGTACATACGCAACATATCCTCCTATATTTGGTTTGTTCTTTTGGTATGCTCATCTGTCTCTGGGTGATAGGCGGTACTAAAGTGAATTTGGGTTCCCAAGGCCTCTTGGAAGCTAGTCAAAAATCGTCCTGTAAACACTGATCCTCTATCGAATATAATCCTCTTAGGCACGCCATGCAACCTCACAATATCAGTGATGAAAACTATAGCTATGTCAGATGCCTGATACGTCGTATGCATAGGAATAAAATGAGCACTCTTCGTCGGAGTGTCGACTACTACAAAAATTGAGTTGTGTCTCCTCACCTTCAGTGGCAATCCAACAATGAAATCCATCGAAATAACCTCCCATTTTGATTCCATAATAGCGTGTGGTTGTAGTAATCATGTTGGATGTCTATGTTCAACCTTTACCTGCTAACATTCTAGACATCTTGCCACATAGTTGACTATGTATACCTTCATTCCTTTCCAGAAGAATAAGGGTTTAAGGTCTTCTCTCCTCTTTGTGACTCTAGGATGAGCCATGCACACTACTCTATGAGCCTCATTTAGGATCAAACTTCTCAACTCGTCGTTGGGTGGTACGTAAATTTGACCTTTAAATGTCAATAATTCGTTGTTGTTTTTTTTTTACAATAATGGATCATGGAATTTTATAATACAAAAGCAGTGGTGAAGCCACTGGTTCTGTTACATATGAATTTAGACAAGCTTGACTAAACAGTTACAAGGCTAGAAGGCTATATTCTCCTTCCTGGTGAAGGAAAATAGATCTAACTTAGTCGTTATATGTGGAGGCTTCTATACAAAATGCCTTCCTCGCAACATTATTTGCAGAGGCCAATTCCTGGCCTAGGAGCTACTAGCCATATTACTTTGAACCTCCCTTCTTGGAATGGTCCCTCTCCTGCTTCCATTCTTTATTCAGCTGCTCCATCTGTTGTTCCAATTTGCTGACCCTTTCTTCAAATTATTGCTTTGTGTCTTTGAGGTCCTTGTGCAGTTTCCCCAGTTCCTCAGATACCCCGAATTTGGTGGAAGTGATGTCTTCTTCCAGCATTTCAAGCCACCTCCCTGCGACGGTGTCCAAGTTATGAAGAAATTCGTCCAAATTGTTCATTTGATGCTTGAGGCATTTCCAGTTTTCCTCCAATGATGTCAGTCGCTCCTCCATCGTGGGCTTACTTCCTCAGTTGATTTCCATCACTTCCCTTGGTGCTTCTGGGCTGTTGCACCTGCGTGAATGTATCCTTACTCTGGTCACTATTCTTCTGCGTGGCTTCCTTCCCAACCTTTGATTGCTTCTGGACTGCGTGGCTTCCTTCCCTACACCTCCTTTTAACTCTAAAATCCTCAGGTTCGTTGCATCCATACGATACGCACGATCTGGGAAGCATGGGCTCTTGTTGAGTTTCAACGACCAAATGATGGGTGATTCCCTCAAATATGACATCCTCCTAAGTGCTGACTATGTTGGATTCGATCCTGTACCTTCAAGGATGTGACTTTCTCCCTTTCCAGTTCTCAACCTTGTCTTCTTCCAGTCTCTAATGGGAGTTATGAACTGGTCATGGTTCCATTGACCTGTATGGTTCTAATTCTTGAGAGGGATCCTCTGTTAGCCTCTTCGTCTGCTGATGCATTCATTTCCCGAAGAACATGGTAAAGCTGATAAGTTCATATCTTTCCAAGGAGGAGATGGATTTTTTCCAAAATGTGTTGGAGTTTTGCGTTTTTGACTTTGTTGCGGAGAATTAAGTCTTGGATTACTAGCCGCGAGTCCCCTATAATCACTAGATCCTAGACATTGTGATTAATAGCTTGATTGAGCCCTTGCCAGAAGGCCAATACTTCTTTTTTGTTGTTGGTTTTTGTGCCAAGTCCCCATGAAAACATGATTTCTGGGAGTCCATTGGGGCTTACAAGGACTCCTCCTCCACCTGCCACTCATGGATTCCCTTTGGAGGCCCCGTCAAAGAACATAATATACTTATTTTGCTTTCTTTTCCATTCTTCGAACTCTTGCTCCTCCTTCCAATTTCCCATTCTTGTTGGTTTGAATTATGATATGTTTGTTGTTGTTGATCTCAGAGATTAATATGATCAATCCAGAGTTTCTCTTCCATTTCTAACGGTCTCGAGTTCTTTGCTTTGCAGAAGTAGGGGACGCTCTCACCAAAATGGGCATTTATCTTTCTGTCTAGCTGAGTTGGGATACTTTTGGTTTCCCTAAATAACTTGTTATTTCATTCGAGCTAGATCTTCCAGAGAATGAATTTTGGGAGAGTTCTCTAAAGGGTGGATATTTGACCCTTTCTGGTGGTCTGAAAAGGACAGAGGGAATTCCAATTTTGGAGCAGGGCGTTGACTTCTTGAGGTAAAACGAGAGTATCTGGATGCATTCCAAGGGTTAACTGTCATACCTCCTTGGAGAAGACGTAGCTTAAGAGTAGGTGGTATGTGGCCTCCTCTACTTGAAAGCAGAGAGGGCATCTGGAGGGGCCTTCCCATCCTCTTCTTCTTATATTTTTGCCAGTGAGGACACCTCTATGTGCCATGGTCCATACATACATATCTATCTTCAGAATTGACTTGGAAGTCCAAATGGATTTCCAAATTTCCAAATCTGGAGGGACATGAGGGACTGTTGTTGTGTGTTGATAACCTCCTGTTGTAGTGTAAATTCCAGAGAACGCTCCCCACCCTCTCTTGTCTTTTTTCCTTTTCTGTAGGGCGGATTTCCCTTGCAGCCAATACTTCAACATGTTCCATTCCTCTTCGAGCCCTGGGGGTATGTTAGCAATTTCCCATCTTAGCTAGGATTGGCTCTCATCATTTCCCCAACTTGAGATGTCCCACATACTGTGTAAATTCTAGAGTCTCATCCACTCTTTGATTCGGTCAAGACCATGCTTCGAGCCTAGTGGTGGGTCTCCCATGATTGAATCTTCCCAGACATTGTTTTCTTTACCATTTCCTGGTATCCAGGTGAGGTGAGGTTTAAAGTGAATTAGAGCCTTCTGTCACAGAGAGAAAATTGAGGATCCTTTCTCTACCTTTGTTGGTCGGTCAAGGCATTTTTTCCTTAACGCTCTTTTACTCCAGAAGGATTTCCCGGTGATTGTGAGCCATAAATTCTTTGCTTCCAAGGCTAAATTTTGAGTATGGATATTTTTAAATTGGAGGCCCCCTTATAGATAGGGCTTGGTTACTTTTTCCCATCTTATAAGATGCAATTTCCTCCCTGTCTACTTCCCTCCCTCCCAAAGAAATATTCTGAACATCGCTTCAATTTTCTGGATTGTAGTCATCAAGGCCAAAAGTAAGGAGCTTTGGTATATCGGGATACTTGCTAGCACTGCTTTGATGAGGACCACTTTGCCCGCAAGGTTTAACCAGTTGGCTCCCCATGAGTTTATTATGTTTTTAATCTTTTCTATCAGCTGAGTCCAATGTGAAGCCTTTGGTGTGGATTTAAAAATTGGGAATCCCAGGTATTTAAACACATCCCAGGTGGTGCAGCCTTCCATTCCTAGGACTCTTGAAATATCTAGCATCTCCCTTGGAGTTATATTCCATCTAAAGATCTTACTTTTAGTCAGGCTTATCACACTTCCAGAGATTTATGTGTAAGCATCTAACTCCTTTTTTAATTTCTTTGTTGTAGGCATACCCGCTCCTCCCATTAACAGCATGTCATCCACAAATTGAGCGTGGTTGATGTCTTTTACCCCAAGGGCAATTCTCGGGCCTAGAAGGTTGTTATTCGTTTGGTCGTGATCCAACTGGAAGATGAGTACTGAGGATTGGATGGCATAAAGGAGTGGCGAGAGGGGATAGCCTTGACAAATACCCCTAGATGCTTGAAAGAACTTAGTGGCACGACCATTCACTAGAGGGGCTATCTAGGGGGAGCTGATGCAATATTTAATCTAGTTTATGAAGGAGGAGGTGAAACCAAAATTTTCATGACTTTGAACAGAAAGTTATGTCTAACTCTATCAAACACATTTTCCAGATCGATTTTAATTATCATACCTTTGTCTTTTTTGCGGACGCTTGAGTGCAGGGCCTCTTGAACTAGGATGATGTTGTCCACTATATACCTGCCTTTTACAAATCCTCCTTGGTTTTCTGGGATAATTGTAGGGAGCATTTTTTTAATTATGTTGGCTATTATTTTTGTGAGGATTTTGTAACTTGTATTGCAGAGAGAGATTGGACGAAACCTTCCAAAATTGACTTCTCCTTTTTCTTTTGGAATGAGAGAAAGGAAAGACGAGTTTGTTCCTCCTCCTATCTTAGTGCAAGTCTGATATTTCCTGATCAGTTTTGTGAGGTCTGATTTTATTATATCCCAGTTATGTTGGTAGAATCTGGTTGAGAATCCATCTAGACCTAGAGCTTTGTCTGGGTTCATTTGGTCAAGTGCCTCTTTTATTTCTTGTTGGTCGACTACCTTGGTTAGTCTGATGTTGACATATTCATGAATGAGGGTCGGGACTAAAGAGAGTGGGTAGGATTTGGAGTCTATAGCAGTCCTTTGATTTTATGTATAAAGAGTTTCAAAAGCTTCTGTCGCAACTGCTTTTATGCCTTCAAAATCTGTTATTGTCTGATTTTGAACCTGAATTTCCGTGACATTCTTGAACTGCTTTTGAGCTTCAGCTTGTTTCTGGAAGAAGCTAGTGTTTTTATCCCCTGCTTCCAGCGAGAGGCTTAGAGATTTTTGTTGGCATTACTTTTCCTCCTCTCTACAGGATTGATGCCACTTCCTTTGGAGTTGATCTTCTTGTTGCAACATTTCTTGGGTGATTTCTTGATCATCCATATCCATCTAGTGTTTTCCAAGCTATTTTTTGGATTCTTGGCCAGCTGTAATAGGGTTTGGAAGGGTTTTGGCCCAAGACTTTAGCGCTACCTTTAGTTTTCTGAGATTTTCTTCCCAAACAAAAAAGGCAGATCCTCTTACTATTTCATTCCAGATTTTGGTTACCAAATCCTGGAAGCTTTCATAGTGGAGCCAAGTTGGGCTAAATCTAAAAGGGATTGGTCTGAGATTCTTGTCGTGTGAAATATCTAACATGATTGGTTTGTGGTCTGACACACTATGTGGGAGGATAGAGGAGGAAGGGGCGAGGCCCAGAAGCATAAAGGAGTTGTGAACTAAGAACCTGTCTAGTCTAGCAGCAATGTGCCCCAGTCCTACCCTCTTATTGGACCAAGTGTATTTCCCTTTAGTTGGTTTGACATCCTCTAGCTCCCAATCTAACATGATATCTTCTACCCATTCCCTTGTTGGGTCTCGCACAATGGAGCCCCCTTTTTTCTTGGTCGCTGCTAGGGTCACATTTATGTCCCCCCCAATAATGATGTTTTCCAGCTCATTTATAAGCAGGTAATCTTTTAGAGTATCCCAACATATTTGTTTTCCTCCATGAGGATAGGCACATAAAGATTGAATAGATTTACCTGTCGGCATGTTTCTTTGTGAAGGAGGTTGGTGTAGATCCAATGCTTGCATGTTTCATAATTAATGAGGTCATACTTCATAGGGTTCTAGAGAGTTCCTATACCTCCTAAGGCTCCTCTTAATTTGATTGCCTCTGGGAGACCCACCTCAAGATCCACTTCCACACAGATGCACGTGCAGGAGTATTGGTCCTTGGGGTCTGCTATGTCAATATATTGGCCTAGCCCATTTCTAATTGCCTGGAGCGAAGTGGAGTTCCAACAGTGGATTGGAAGATTTGGAAGTCTTACCTAGACCGGGATGTCCTTGGGCACTTCCACCACAGGATCAAAGCTTGGTGTCCAGTGGTTCAGGTAGAGTCCTTGAGTTCCCATGAAATGCAGTTTGTTCCTGAAGATGAGATCTCAATCTTCTTGTGAGATGAATTCGAAGATAAAGAAACCTCTTCCTACCAGATAGGAGGTTACACTGTTCTGGATCAACGGGCGCCAGTTTCTTTGGATCCAGTTGTCTATGGATCTGGTTGACGACCAAAGCCCCATAAATTGTCCTACCAATCCACATTCTAAAAGGGAGAATGCTACATGCATAGGGTGGTCAGGGGGGAGATCAATCTCTAGAATTGAGTTGAGCTTCTTAACGAAGCTTGGGGGAGAGGTAGGGGGAAGATTCTTGCCTTGAGCAGCCAGAAGCTTGCGGAAGGAGTCAACTATAGAAGGAGGGGGCGAAGGCTCCCCTCCTCCAAAGGCAGCCATGGCTGCAGCAACAGTTAACCCTAGGTGGCCTCAGAGCTCTCCTTTCACGATTTCTCAATAATCCATTGCTGTCCACAGTAAATACCTCAAATTTTGGTACCATCATTGTGTTTTTTCCAATAAAATCCTTGACCTCTTTGTACCAGTCATCATTGCACTATAAATTTAGAATCTTTTCACGTAGATTCGTCTAAAGAGGCATCACCGAAAATATGTGTGGTATTCGACTCAATGCATCAACCAGTCTGTTCATTGTTCCCTGTATGTAAGTAATCTATAAATCGTACTTGCTAAGTAGTTTCGACCAACATCGTTGTCACGCGTTCAAGTCATACCCAAAAAGTGTTCCCCTTTAGGGGAATGACCTTAGCGCCCCGCCGAGTAATCGGCGCAAGGCACTACTCCAGGGCGAAGCCCTGAATCAAGGCTTCAATAGAATGTCAGGCGATGCTCAAGGTCAGACCCTAGGCCTGGTGCCTAGTCATGCAATGAAGCGATCAACGCCCGACAATGCGCCAATCCTAGCGCCAAGTTGCGCAAGGCGCAACCAACCTCCACGGACCCTTTACCCTCAATTAAGAGGTCATGTCAATCAAGGTAATCCGGAAAGGCATCCTAGGTCCCTCGATCCTCAAAGAGGACACATAACCACTGGGTACGCTTCCCTGGGAGGCGCAAGGCGCTAAGCAAGGCAAAGAAGCAATCAGCGCAAGGCTAGGTGCCAATCCTGGCACTAGTACTTGTCTATCAAGGAAGGGAAGGTTGTTTTACCCAACAACATTTAAATTTAATGTTGATAACAACATTTATTCTTCAAATCGAAGATTTGGAAGTGCTAATCTCTTTTTATCCAACAACATTCAATTAATTGATTCCATACATAGGTTAATCAATAGCTTATACATCCAAAAACCTATGTATAAGCTATTGGTCAATTTTCTTCTATGTTCTAAATGATTTTGGAAATAATGGCTCTTATCACCTTGAAGAATTGGAAACTCTTATGAACCTAAAGGGTCATTATGACATTGACTCATATATTCTTGTAAAAACATAAAGTTATTTTATGCCTCGATAATTTAGGCATAGTGTATATAAGGGCTAGTTATCAACTCCTTCCTTGATAATAATAAGAGGAATATTACTAATATAATAGGAAGAGACTTGTGGATGTCACTTGCACAATTGTTGGAGCATACAAAAAGGACAATAATAATGAGGTCCAAAATTTTGGGTACATCATGAATATGTTCAATATACAGGGGATAGACTAATACATACTTTCATTTTGGTTACAATTGTCAAGGATTATAGTGGCAAGTTGGTCTTTGATCTAACAATTATGAGTAAAAAAAAGACTTAGAGAGGGGAATAAATTCCATTCATCATTATGATGACACTGGCATGACATTGGAAAAAGGCATGAGTTGACATAAACCGACTAAGAGTGAACATGAGCGAGAGAGAAAACACACTCTAATATAGGGTTATCACAAGAATAAATGTAACATATGGCAACTTGGAGGTAAGGTGAGCGTAACAAATGACATTCATTGTTCTAGGATTTCTGTAGTCATTAAGGAGCCATACACTAGTCAAGGACATAGCATGAGTCCCATGTGACATACGATAATCTGGAGAGTGTGAGCATAATAGGCATCATAAACTAGTAATATAGAGTCATCAAAAGCAAAAAAACATCACATGGTAGCCTAGATTTAGTGCAAGAATGAGAGGTGGCATGCATCAATGGGGTATTTTATGCAAGCATAGGAGGCGACATGCATCAACCTAAGTTCAATGCAAGCGTAGAGGTGAAAAATACCAATGGTACTAGTGGAGGAGAGAGGATCAAAGTAAGATATGATGTCACCATTGGGAGGGGCTCCATAGTTGCAAGCTATGGAATGTGACCATTAAGGGGGAAATCTTTGAAAACTGACCAAAGAAGTGATAGTTGTTCCTAACTAGGTAGAGGTTATCTCAAGTAGGGTCTTTCTTGAGATAATGACCTATAAAGGACCCATCTATAT
>JASDQU010371324.1:19098-31347 GCA_032191745.1 Picea mariana | reverse complement strand
TTTTATGCCTTTCGATCCCAGCTTCCTTGCAACAATTTTCAAATTCCAAAGATGTGAACTTGCCTCCATTATATTTTCTTAAATACTTGATTGACCCACCGGTTCTCTTTTCAACCAAAACTCTATTTGCTTAAATACATTAAACACATCAACTTTTCTTTTGAGAATATAGACCCACACCTTTCTATAATAATCATCCATAAATGTCACAAAGCGTGATGATCCTTCAAAATAAATTGTAGGGGATTCCCCCCAAACATTTGAATGAATATAATCTAGAATGCCTTTAATTCTATGACTACCTGTTTAAAACTTTTGTCTACACTGCTTCACCAAAACACAATGCTTGCAGAAATTCAAATTCAAAGATTTAAAATATGGAAGTAACTTATGATTTATCAATAACTTTAGCCCTTTCTTTTTCATATGGCCCAGTCGATGATGCCATAAATAATTAGATTCATTTTCTTCCTTAGATACCATTGTTTCTTCATTTATTTGAGTACTTCTTTCTAGTTTGTAAAGGTTCCCAACCTTTGTAGCTGTCATTACCACCAAAACGCCCTTGGACACCTTCAATGCTCCAACTTGAATTGTAAATTTATAACCTCCAGAATCCAAAAATCCAAAGGAAACTAAATTATTTTTGAGTTTTGGTACATGTCTTATCTCTGTCAACGTGCTTACAATATCATTGAACATTTTAATCTTAATGCTTTGAATCCCAGAAGTCTTACAAGAAATGGGGATTCCCATAAGAAAAATACCGTCATCAATAGCTTGGTAAGAAGAAAAAAAACTCCTATGTGGACACATGTGATGCGAAGCACCATAATCTAATAACCATGCCTCTTGATATTGTGTTTTATTACAAACAAATAATACTTCAATAACTATACCTAAACTTGTCTCAACTGGATTTTCTACCTTTGTGGAGTCATCCTTGGATCCTTGCCTCTTCCGGTAATCATTCTTGATATGACCTAATTTATTGTAGTACCAACATTTTTGCTTACCATTTTTTTCCTTTTGACTTAACTCTAGTTGTACCTCTCAAATTCTTCCCCTTTTCTTTAGATTGACCCCTAACCACCATTTCTTTTGGTGTGGAGGTTTTTATATTGGATTTCCTCCACACCTCCTTGGACAACAAGGATCCCACAACATAATTATAATCAAGAGTGTTTGTTTTGCTAAAGATAATACAAGTGACTAAGTGGTCCCAAGATTCAGGAAATGAACACAATAATGTGACTGCCTTGTCTTCATCTATGATTTTTACACCCATACTAGTTAATTGGCACATAAGAGTATCGAAAATATTTAAATGATCTATAATTTTGGTACCTTCTTTCATTTGTAAACTATACAATTTCCTCTTCAAATAGATTTAGTTTGTCAAGGATTTTGTTATGTAAAGGCTCTTCATTCTTCTCCATAAGCCCATTGTTGTTTCCTCTCTAATAATATTAAAAAGAATATCATCTACCAAAAAAAATTGAATGGTTTTGAGAGCTCTTGTATCCATATCTTCTCAGTCCTCGTCATTCATATTCGCAGGTTTCTTTGTCTTGTTTTTCAATGCCTTGTGCAATCCTTGTTGCACCAATAGATCACACATCTTGAGCTTCCACAACTCAAATTTATTCTTCCCATTGAACTTCACCTTGAACTTTTCATTTGAAACCTTCTCCATTTGATGTTGCGAAACAAACACCAAACTCTAACACTGTTTCTTTAGCACTTTCTAGGTATTTCTCCATACAACTTGTCCTGAGGTTTACTTCCTTGCAGTGGCTCATCCTAAGGGTTTTCTTCCTTGCAACAAATCATCCCAAGGGTTTTTTTTTCATGCCGCATTTTTTTCATTGTTCATCTGAAGAGTTTGTTGCCTTGTAGTGGCTTGAATCTCCCATTTCTTAGTAATTTCATCCTCTACTTCAACTAATCCATTCTAGCATTTCAACACCATGATTTCTACCTAGATCTTGTCCATTACTTCCCTCAACTCATCTGTTGGTTCCTCCCTTGGTAGAGGAACATGCTCCCCCACCCTCTTCACCATAGCGGTGTCCTCCTCAAATTAAATGTTACACTTCTTTGACAAGGTAAACAAAATATTACATTCGACTATTGAGGTGTAGGTAAAGTCATTAAAAAAAAGAAGAACCAGGGAGTTTTATCCCTAGTATGGTCGCCAAATAAATGTTGATGTGAGGAATGATGATGCTCCTTACACAAACATTTTTCTAGTCTTTCCAAGCTAATCGAGATAGGTGGGAATATTACCCGAGTTTATAGCCCTTCAAAAAATTTGTCAGATCTTAAGAAATATTATTCATAGAATTGAAATCTACTTTTCAATATAGAATTTTTATATTGTTAACTAAATATTGCAACTTATAAATAAAGAATGTGATACATAATGAATTGGAAAAATATGTAAATGCAATCAAAAGTGCTGAAATATGTAACAAAAATAGTAAGAAAAATATAAAATGACCAATCTGAGTTACAAATGAAAATGTCTCTTCAGGTCCCTACAAGGGCCTAGACCAAAGATACTTTTGGAAGCCTGAGATCTAATAAAAATAATGCATGGGAAACTGATGCTAAAAAGAAAAAGATAGAATATGCATGACCAATATGGATCACTCAAGTAACATGTGCATCATTGTTAAACTCTGCAAAACTTACATTAATTAGAATTGAATAACATCAAAACTTCTAATAATGTAGATAAACTTCAAAGAAAATAAATGACCTTGGAGCACATCATATATCAATGCCACTCAATTGTTCATCGCCACCTTCCAGAACAACCATGTTGTCAATAAGACAGTTTAGTCCTCAAAAAACTCAGAATGGAATGAAAAGATTAAAAACTCACTCAGAACTTAGGCATACCTTAACATTTATCTCTCTTATGCAACATCTCATATCTTTCATTGAACTCCTCCTATGCTTTTATATATTCCTTGAAACAGTGGGGTAGTTCAACTACCTTAAATTTAATTAAGCTTTAGTTTAGTGACCATGAGAGATTAAAACTTTGTTTTAGGGTAGAAGGTCATGAAAATGTTAAATAATTTTAACTAATAGTAGGTGGGGTTCTACTGGACTTTCTTATAAACCAAATTGCACATTCATTCTTGTAACTTCCTTACAATACCATCGAACATTTTAATGTTAATGCTTTGAATCCCAACAGTATTACAAGAGAAATTGTTTCCCATAAGAACAATACTGCCATCAATAACTATGTAAGAAGAAAACCAACTTCTATGTGGACACATGTGATGCAAAGCACCAGAATCTAATAACCATTCCTCATGATATTGTGAGATATTACAAACAAATAATACTTCATTAACCATACCTGAACTTGTCTCAATCGGATTTGATTCATTTGTGGAGTCATCCTTGGGTCCTTTCCTCTTCTAGTAATCTTTCTTGAGATGTCCTAATTTATTGTACTACCAACGTTTTCACTTACCCATTTTTCCTTTTGAATCAGATTTATTTGTACTTCTCGAATTCTCCCCCTTTTCTTTGGATCGACCCCTAGCCATCATTGCTTCTGGTGTGGAGGTTTCTATATTGGATTTCCTCAACACCTCCTTAGACAACAAGGCTCCCACAACATAATCAAAATCAAGAGTGTTTGTTGTGCAAAAGCTAATATAAGTGACTAAGTTGTCCCAAGGTTTAGGCAATGAACACAATAAGATGACTGCTTTGTCTTCATCTTTGATTTGTACACCCATACTAGTTAATTGGCACATAAGAGTATTGAAAATATTTAAATGATCAACAATTTTGGTACCTTCTTTCATTCGTAAACTATACAATTGCCTCTTCAAATATATTCGATTTTTCAAGGATTTTGTCATGTAAAGGCTCTCCATTTTGCTCCATAATCTTGTTCTTTTTTCCTCCCAAACAATATTAAAAAAAACATCATCTTCAAAACACAATCGATTGGTGTTGAGAGCTCTTGTATCCAATTCTTCCTAGTCCTCATTAGTCATACCTGTGGGTTTCTTTGTCTTTCCTTCCAATTCCTTATGCATTCCTTTTTGCACCAACAAATTGTGCATCTTGAGCTTCCAAAACTCGAATTTATTCTTGCCATTGAACTTCTCCACCTCAAACTTTTCATTCAAAACCTTTTCCATTTGATGATGTGGAACAAACACCAAAATCTAACACAATCGCTTTAGCATTTCCTAGGAATTTATCCACATGGATCGTCCTGAGGTTTGCTCCCTCATAGTGGCTCATCCTGCTGGTTTTCTTCCTCGTAGAGGCATGTCCCAAGGGTTTTCTACCTCGTAGCGACTCATCCCAAGGGTTTTTTTCCTCGCACCGGCTCGTCCCAATGATTTGTTACGTTGTAGTGAATCAACTCTCCCTTTTCTAGGCGATTTCTTCCTTTTCTTTAACTAATCCAGTCCAGTGTTTCCACACCATGATTTCTTCCTGGATCTTATTTAGTACTTCCCATGGCTCGTCCGTTGGGTCCTCCCTTGATGAAGGAACACACTCATTTTCCCTCTTCCCTGTAGCGGTGTCCTCAAATGAAACACATAAAGTCTTAGCCCACTTCTGGGCGGTCCATGCTCCCCTCCACGTGATTGTACTTCTCAGGAAACCCCGCCTCCCTCTTCCACAAAAAAAATTCTTTTCAATTTTCCTTTTAATTCAACATGCTCAATATATATTATGATGATGGGCTTATCTCTCTCACACAACTGAGGAAATCTGAAATCTTTTGTCCAATGAATGTGTTGTCTCTCATCTTATACTCACCGTGGCTCTTTCACACAACTGGAAAATTTGAAATAATTTTTCCAATGAATGTGTTGTCTCTTAGCTTCTCCTCACCATGGATTTGATACCGCTTGTTGGAAACATGATCCCATAGAAAATATAAATTGCAACACAAATCAGTTGTGAAGAAATAATAGATAAAACAAGATAACATAATAACATTCAACAAGATATGGATTTGTGTGGTAAAACCTTGACAATATGCCAAGGAAACATCCACGAGGAAATGTATCAGTATACTTATTGCTTAGAGGTGAAGATTAAAATCTTCCCACAACAAGCTTACAAAACTCGCATATGCCTCTTAGGGTTACACGCACACACACAAACACACATAATCTTTAACATAACTTTCAATGTTACATGAACTACCTCTGTTACATGGACCGTCAAATTTCACCTCTTTTGATTGTTGTCACAATTCCAACAAGGATAAGGGGATTATGGGATGGGTTGAATTGACGGTAAGTTGGAAGAAAAAGACTGACCGACAAAGGGCGTTGCTTTGCAAAGGTGATGATATAGCTGTAAAGGCATGCTAGTATGTTGTTTTTGTAAATTTGTAGCGCCGATCTCAGTTTTTAAGATAGATAATGATAAGGATGATAGTGGTTGGGAAACAAGTGGCGTCAACTATCAATGAAAACAAGTGGTTTTCTATACCATATGGTGGACGATCTGGACAACCAAGTTTTAGGCAAAATCCCTCCCTTACATAACAATAAATTTAGAAAAAAAAAAATTATGTTCAAAGTCATTATATTAATTTTTTAAAAGTTAACTTTTAGTATATTAAACCATAAAAATCACTAATAATATTCATTTGTTCTCTATAATACGAAAAATTCTATAGTTTTGTGGACTAGTTCCAATGGCTGGAGCTTTGAGCTTCATGTACCAAGTCTCTAAGTCGATTCCTTCGGGTTAGTTACCTTTGTTTTCTTTCTCACTCAATGTCCCTATTGAGTCAAGTATCATAATCAGTAATAGCAACCAGAGGTCCACTTTGGTGTGCCTAGGGACATCTCGGTCGTTGCTAAGTTATAAATTGCTTGCTTAGCGTTTGCGAGCTATTGATACTAGCCTAGATGTTATAGTGGCAACCAACAAGATTTGAACCTAGACCTCATCGAGATAATCCCAATGAATTATTAATTCCTCTAAATCTTAAAAAAGATACAAATTTACTTTGAATACCATCTAACAATAAAAAAAAAGCTACATATAAAAGATTTTCCTGGAAAAAAAATATAAAATATTATATTAATATCCTATACAGAATAACTTAAAATATCAACAATCTCTATCCTACTCTAAATTGCAAATAAATTACTTCACCCATTTTTTTTTGAAAAAAAACCGTAAAAAATTACTTAATCATACTTCATATTGATTTAAAAAATAAAAAAGACAACTAATCATACTTAATATTAATCATTTAAAAAAACACTTCATAATATATTATATGATCTTTTAATTAACATAATTTTGTAATTAACATTTCACCCATGATAATCTTTAGAGTCCTTCAATAATCCTTTTTAAGTTCTGCTTTATCACATGAAAACCACAAAACTCTATAATAATATCGAGTTCACTTCATAGACTTTCAATAATATGAGACAATATCATTTCCAAAAAGTATAATAACATCAAGGCAACTAGAGCGTTGGGTTGGCTTGCTTTGTAATTGGAAAATCAAGACATAGACATGGTATGAAATATTTTGTAAAATTTAAGGTGGAAGTGATTTAAAAGTTTTTTTTATATAATAATAATTTTTATTATTATTATTATTATTATTTAAATATAAGAATTTTTTTACATATTAATTTTATTATTTAATTTATGAAAATATAAATACCATATCTCCTTCACATTCAAACCCATGACCTTTAAATACCATATCTCCTTCACATTCAAACCCATGACCTTTAACTTTATCTATGAGCTTTAAATAGAAAATGCATGTGCACTTTATCTATGAACTCAAATAGAAAATCACGTACTTAATTGTGTGCAACTTTATTTATGAACTCAAATAGAAAATGCACGTGCTTAATTGTTTGCAATTTTACCTATGAACTATAAATAGAAAATACATATACTTAATTGTTTGCAACTTTTAATTATGTTTGTGATCGTGATGGTTACTTATACAATTTTTATTTTTTTTTAATAAATGTGTGTAGATATTGTTTTATTAATAAAGTTTAAAGAAATTATTTTATTCATAAATAAATAAATAAGTTACCAATAAATTTAATAAGAAACCAATCAAGAGAAAATGAAGGGTTCTTCTTATTTTAGCTCTATATTATAAAGTTTATATATACATTAATGATAAGCAAGCAAGTCAGAGATATTTAGGCCTTCCATTACGGATCCGCTACCCACTCTTCAGTTCTCGTTATGGAAGGGTTGTGAACAGCTCGTAACCTTACCTGGATGGAAGGAAGGCGTAGCACAGGGCACTACGCCTATGAATGAGACTATTACTTATGATGCGCATACCCAGCCCAAGTAGGCCACTGATATTGCATACCCAACCTAGCATAGCATGACTTATACGCATACCTAGCATGACTGATGATACACATACCCCGGTAGGCAAGATAGAAGTCGCCCTCTCCCTCTCTGGCTTGCCTGCCTATCTCCCGACTTAAGTAAGTGGGATAAAATAGTAATGCTTTCCCAAGACTTACTACACCTAAATGTGAAAAAAGAAGTGATTTTAATAACCTATAAATCTACAATGTCTTTGTAAAGCAGGCCACATTAGAGGCTCGTAGGACTTCGGTAACTAGAGAGATAGGGGTCCTCAATCTATCACCATATATAATATACAGGGTGCCGACTGACTATAAAGAGTATCCCTCTATCTATCGGTCGAGACTCGGCCTCCCTCTCCTCTATATAGTAGGTCGTTAGGGCCTATCTAAAGTAAGTAGCCCCCTTCCCGACATAGTCGGCCGGCCCCCAACCGTTCTATCAACTAGAAACTATATATGTTCTATCTATATTACATATGCAATATTTGGGCCTTCGAACCAAACGACTAGCCTAGCCTCTATATATATAGCTTTCCCTTCAATTCATAGGGCCTCCCCTATAGAGAGTTGAGTTGGTCTAACACCATAGGCAGCTATATATAGGGGTGTCAACTAGATCTATAGCCTAGCCTAGCCTAGAGTGTGGATCTGATCTATATTATTCCCCCTCCTCCTCCTCGGCCTCCCGGGATAGAGAAATCTATATAGCTCACTACATGTGTCCGCCCTCGGTGTCTCGCTGCAAGACCCAGGGGAGTTATATATGGCATGGCATGGCAGTTGGGATCAGATCAAATAGCCTAAACCATTATGGCAGATGACTATAAATAAAGCGATAACCGGATGATTATTCTCTTCCCGCCCCAACTCCCGAACTATAAATGAGGTGCTCCAAACTCAAAGATCAATTTGAAGTCTATCGTATCGAGTAGGCATTGAACCTGCACCTGCTGATGTTGAATCGTCGTATATATCTAAGACCTAATCAATGATGGCTACGACATGCGTATTCGCAGGGGTAGTAACGTAGATTGCAAGGGCAAGGGCAGGGTTTTAATGATTGGAATGTGACATGGTTGGTTCTTACCTCTCCAAGCTTTGATCCATGGGATTGGAATTCAGATTGACCATTAGGGAAAGGGGGAACAAATAAACCATTCGAGAAAGGGGGAATAGAATAAGACAGATAAACCATTTTGTCCCCCTATCTATACTCATACTCACTGGATTACCCGCATTGGTTAGTCCTTAGTCAAGCATTTAGGGCCATCTCACCCACCTCCACTACTCTTCTACTATATAGAGGGAGAGGTCGAGCTACGCATTGATATCCTTCAAATAGAGATAGAGGGGCATACGTGATACACTACTCTACTATAAAGAGGGAGAGGGCCGATAGGCGACTAGAGATTGACTATGGTTAGGTTGAGGAGGGAGCTATATATATAGATGATAGTTGGGGGTAATCTCTATATAGATATATATGGTGATGGTGCTATCGACTAAGAATATCTATATATATAGCTGGGGCCAGGGATCTCTCTTCACTTGATTGACGGACAACTTTCCTTCTAACCGATGGATGATGGGAAACTCTCTACTCGATGGATATGGACAACTCTACTCCACCCCCCGGATATATAGGTATAGGGGTTGATCAACCGATATACACTATCACTACATCTAGACCCCTCCATGAACTATGGGGCACCATATCCATATGGCGACAGGAGAGGAGGTCGAGCCATATATAGAGATATCTATCTGGGCAGAGAGTGCCCTATATATAGATATGGCGACGGGACTCCCTTATATAGATAGGGGCACATATCCTCTATATTCATCTCATCGATCAAGAGGAAGCAGTGATGGCATCTCATCCCTCAACCGGTGATCGGTGATGGCACAAAGGAATGGGAGGCCGAGATCCTTTAGGGCCTTTAGGGGTGAGAGATAGCGAATCACTCCCCTGACTTCAGGAGGGGGAGGAACTCAATCGATAAATTGAGGGCCCCCCTGTATAGATATGGGGCATTCCCTCGCCCCTATATAGGTATCCGGGGAGGGGGAGGGACTCGATTTATTTCTCGATCGAGGGAGAGGGACTTGTGCCTACATCTATATCTATATGCTCTGCTCGGGAGGCCAAGGGAAATTAAGTTGAAGCTATGGCTGGTGCTTATGTTGGTTATAAGTCAACCATCTTTTATGCCTCTTCGGGATCCACAAGGTAAACAGTATTGTCACATACCCACTATGGAAATCGAATTTTTCGTCGATTTCTCGAGGATCAAAATGCCCGAATTACTCACGGGGGGCCTAGCATCCACTAGTTCCTCATATGTTCACCTCCATGTGGTTGTGGGTCACGACTATGGGCCGAACCGGTACAGCGTCTCTTCGCACCTCGCAACTCAGTGCTTACCAGAACATCGAGTCTTTCAACTCCGCAAACCCCGAAGCTCGAAACAACGAAACGCCGAACCCCGACATGGCTAACGAATGGCAAGTTACCCTCCAAAAGGAGATCAATGACTATAAGCCTCCCCTGATCCGACGGTATGGATCCTTTCGAGGTTTCGGTACTCGGGAGTTCGAAATGCAACTACTCCAAGACTCCTTGTCATTTAAATCTCCGAATTCCAATATGGAAGTTCATGTAAAAGATCGACGGCTCTTAAGAGTGTGGATCCAACGGTCCACGGGATTTCGGGACTTTTCCCAAATCTCTGACCACTCACCACGCGTCTCCTCTAATGGATGGTCTAGATTCTTTCGGTACTTCTCCTCTCCACTACAGCGCGTATCGGGATTTCGAGCATCGGGATTTCACAAATCGCGGGGGCAAGGTTTTCTAGCCCTCTGGTTTCCTGGATGCCGAAATGCCGAAACATTGACCGACAGTCACATGTCCCTCCGATGGACGACGATGACCTTTAGCCAAGATCAATGGTTGTGATCTTTTCGGGATGATCAATGGTCACGATTAAATCCCGGCTTTCCTTAACCTCATTCACACCTCTCGCCATTTCGGGTTTTTTGGTGATCGGGATTTCGCGACTAGCAAAGACAAGGGATTCTTGCTCTTTGGTTTCCCGGGTGCTGAAACACCGAAATGCCGATCGACAACCACATGTCCCTCCGATAGACGGCTGCAACCTTCACCCACGATCATCCGTTATGATCTTTTCAGGATGATCAACGGTCACGGTTAAACCTTGCCTTTCTCAAACTTATTCACACTTAAATCGATTCGGGGTTTCGGTAATCGGGATTTCGTGACTCGCAAAGACAAGGGTTCTTGCCCTTTTTGTTTCCCGGGTGCCGAAACACCGAAGCGCTTACCAGCAGCCACATGTACTCTATAGATGGACGGTCCAGGTACTTCCATGGACCATGGGATCTACGGTCCCGATTCCTTCATCTCTTGCAAGGGAAAAAGGGGTCGTGGCATTAATGCCTGCGTCTCTTCCTCAAATCTAATGGTCATTACAGACCCTGGGATCCTCCGAAGGGATCATGTTCATGCATTGCTTTCAAAGGTAGAGAGGGGTCGAGGAACTATCATCCACGTTCCTTCCCCACCTCCAACAGTTGTTACGAACCTTGGATCCTCCGAGAGGATCTCATCCGTTAATCGAGATTTAACATATTCTAACATTTTGGGAGTTCACCAGTCGAAGTTTCGGGACTTATCAATCACGAGAGTCCGACCTCTTGTCAACGGAACTCCTGAACTCCCGATTTGCTAAATCCCGATGGGATCTTTCTTTCAGGATTCTCTCGAGATCCTGGATTACTTCCACGTATCCTCCCTCAGATGGACGGTCCTCGTTGTTTCATGATTTCGCGACTTGCGACCCCAACTGACGCAAATCCTTTGTCAACTCGAATCCCCGGTATCCGAAATACTGATGGACTCTCGATCTCCGCCACGTGTCCTTCATGGATGAACGGTCTAGATCTATATTGGGATTTTCACCATGGAGTGTCCCGATCTCTTGTCATCAGGACTCCCGAAATCCTGAACTCTGAATCCTCGATACCAACTCCTCTCTCGGGACTTTTGCTCTTGTTCACGAGGGCTTAACCCTCATGCATCTCCTAATAGATCCAACGGCTGTCGAGTTTTCTAAATAAGATATGACGGCTCAGATCTGTTCCCACATCGTGCACTCTCCCCCTACTCTCTGGACGTGGAAAAACCAACAATCCAGATACTCCCACAGTCCTTGGGGATCTACGGTCTCGATTTTCCTCGCTACTCACGAAGATAAAGGAAAAGGGGTAAGGCATGTAACGCCCTTGTTTCTTCTGTCAATCTAACGGTCGTGAATGACTGCAGATCTTCCGACGGGATCTCGTCCGTCGATCAATACTTATCCCTACGCTGCTACTTCAAGATTTCAAGAGGATCATTCTTCCTCGTACAGGGTTGCTAAGACTTGTGCATTCAGGTCCTTTTTCCAGGCTCTTGGTAAACTTTTCCAAGAAGGGTATCTCTGTGGAGAGTTCTATTCCGGGGCATTCCTGGAGACAGATAAGGGGAAACAAATTCCCGAGAATGGACTGGAAGTCTAACTTGGTTCAAATTTCGCATAATTAAATTTATCTATCAACATAAGCCATGCATGGTTTTTCTGTTACAAGCATACATCTACCCTTTCTTATCAAAACATTGCACAGACAGTCTTTATACTGTAATCATTCACAATTTCACAGTTTATGAGCATATATGTCAGCATATGAATTTCAAGGTGCAATATGTAAAACACTTATCAGAAATAACACCAAAAGTGAGTGCAACTACTGAGAGGGGTGCTCGTTTCCACCCAACCGTAGGCTCAGTGATTCCGATAGGATT
>JASDQU010371323.1:62178-81893 GCA_032191745.1 Picea mariana | reverse complement strand
ACTTATTTCCATGGCTTCAAAAAGATGTTAGACAGTTGCTTCCTCTACGAGATCTCCTTGCCCAGAATTGTGATTTGAAGCCTTTGAATTAGCATTCATGTTCGATTGGACAAACGAGTTCGTTAGCTGAAAGTATTAGCAACCCGGGATCCGACTTGCTGAATCTCTGTTGAAGCTGTGCGAATGGCGAACATGTTGCCTTGGATCATCTCCCCATGTGTCTGCAAAATCCTCTTCATTTCTTGGAACATCTCCCCATGTGTCTGCAAAATCCTCTAAATTTTTTGCAACATCTCTTCCTGTGCATGAAAAATTCTCTCAATTTTTTGGAACATCTCCTCCTGTGCATGCAAAATTCTCTCAAGTTTTTGCAACATCTGCAAAATCCTCTTTATTTCCTCATGTGCCTGCATCCTCTTCATTTCTTGGAACTGGAACATCTCCTCATGTGCTTGCAAAATCCTCTTCATTTCCTCGTGTTCCCGCAAAATCCTCTACTGTTCTCGGAATTCCATTGTAGAAACATTTTTTTAAGAACCAACCTAAACTTAATATGAAGCATTTTTTAAGAACCGAAAAAACCTATATAATATTTATATTTTTTTCAATTATACAAATTTCATTTTTTTTTTTTCAATTTAATTTATTATTTAATACAATATCTAATTTCAAATGCATTTTACTACTTTTTTGGGGATAACTTAATGTAAATTCATCTCAATTTAGTTATTTTCATTATTTGAAATTTTTTAAAATTGGTCTTCTAATTTTTTTAATATATTGATATTTAATAAATTCAATATTAAAATAAATAACCTTAATTTTGTATTATATATTTTATTTTATTTTTTCATTTTAATTTATAGATATAGTTCTATTGGGTTATCAAAACAATTTCAAAACATAGAAATGTTAAAAATATAATACTTAATAGAGTTTTTAATCCAAACAAAAACATTAAATAGTTTTATGTGAAATAAAAAAAAGCTATGTATTATCTTTATGATGATCTTGAGCAAACTTGTACAAGATTGGTGGATTGTTGAGAGATTTACTTTCATTTCTTAGTTATGTGTTTTGTTCCCATTATGTATTGTATTAGTGAAGAGTACTATGAATTACATACTAAGTGGTTGAGAGGTCTCTCAAAGTGTTGAAATAATAATTATATTATATTCCAAAGCAATAAACATGTCATGGATATATGCAAACAAATATCATTATGAATGCAATAAAATAAGTTCGATACTATTAGTGATGTGGAATATGTGAACATGGAAAAAGAGAAAAGCCTTGATTTCCTTGGGTTTTCTCAATGTCTATTGTTTGTTCTTCAAAATTGACATTGAACAACGCATTTGTAATTTCTCTTCCATTCAACAACTCATTTGTAATTAATATTTACATCGATAACCTATGACTAATTGTTTACAACACTAAAAGTGGAGGTAAAGATAACAAAGGAAATGTCATCATGTTGAGTGTTGAAGGAAAAAATAACAAAAGAAATGACATTATGGAAAGTTTGATATTCAAAAACATGAAGTATGTACTAAATGCGATGTCAATTCTTATGTTGAGAGGAATCAACAATGCTCATAACACATGAATTCAAGTGGGGATTTTCAAAGACAAGGTGTCTAAGATTCTTTGAGATTTTTTCTTTAACTGATACATAAAATTGCGCACACACCAATAGGGTGGTAGGATATTTATCTAGGTGTGATCTATGTGATGGATTTAGTGTTGTTGAAAGGTACAGTGTATATATCGGGGAATATATAAGAGCCAACTAAAATAGAGATGGTTTTTATCATTAGATTCCAAAGGCATGTATTGTGTGATGAACCAATGCCCATTGACCAACCAAGCATTGGAAATGAAGAGATTAACGGGTTATTGAAAATCTAACCCTTATGTGTAATGTTTGATTTTTTATGAAGACAGCATAACCAATAGAATGATCGTGAAGATTTGAACTGACCCGCACACCCATCTGACCATATCTAATGTCAATTGAATCTGATTCCGCGTTCTTTCAATGAATCATAAAATTTATCAAAACAATGTTGTACATAATGTGTGTCGTGTGCTCAATCATCACTTATATAAAAGTGATATTCTTTAATAACATGTTGATTGTTGTTAGTGCTTTCTATGTTATCAAGATTCCATTGAGCATGTATATATAGAACGTGGACAACTATCGTGACTTGATCAGAATGATAATATTCACTCTGTATTTCTTTTTGTGCAACGAATGTGTAATTCTCTGCAAAATCAACTACAGACAAAATTGTCTCTAGTGGAAACACTTCACGGGATTGTTTGAATTGTAGGCCTTTCCATCGAGCTCTATGTGAATGCTTGGTGTATTTAAAAATTTCTTCCTCAAACTTCCTCAAAAAATCTATCACACATATTTTATCTACTTTCAAATCAATCCCCTTGGAAATAACATTTGAAAAATGTGGAGCCATGATGTTGATATATTCATATCTTTTCCAATTAACTGTTATATTAGAAAATGATTGATCATTCATATCAATAGGATACTTTGAGTGAAACAAACTTATATTTTCACAATGATCACATTTTTTTTCACCAACACATTTTGTTTTGTAAAATAATTCATCAGCTTCTCTTTCACATAGAATTTCAGATATAAAAACACAGAATGTGGAAGGAGGAGGTGAATTTGGCCATAAATTTTTACCAAAATCAAGAAAAGTGTCGTAATACAACTCAAATTCCACATGATAACGACAACAACAAGTGTCACGAACAATGATGGGTCTAACAAACCATGGTTTTTGTTGCACAAATGTATTGATGGAAATTTTAACTTCTTTGTGCTCTTCTTTGAACTTATTTAACAATTCTATTTGTGTCATTGGCAATATATGTTTTGGATGTTCTTCATATTTTTTTCGTTCTATTCTTCGTCGCAACACATCCCTTGTATGTGGTGAACACGAGCTTTTTTCAACCAACAATCACGGGCCAATTCTTTAACATTTTCTCCAAGTCTATCTTTATAGGGTTGTCTAGAAATCATTGTCCAACAAGCCAGTTCATCATTTGCATCTATTGGCAATCGAATTTTTCTATGTTTGTACAATGTTTTTCTTGACGTTCCCATCGTTTTTGGCATGTGTCGTGTCAAACAATCTTTTATATTGCTAGATGAAACACCTGTTGTTTGTATCGTTCTATGTGCAACACTGACATTTTTTTTTTTAGGATTTTCCAAAAGATTTTAATACACTAGTTATATTGTCAAAGACATTCTGTTTCACCTTTGTATCTTTTGTCGACTTTTGAATACCCAATAATGATGTAGCTTCTTTTAACTTTCTTGAATTTATTAGACAGAGTAAAAGTTGATCTTGTATTGTTACTGATTCATCTTTGAAAAAAGTATTATACATATTCTTAGTTTGATATCTTATATAATGTTTATCTTATTTCTTCCCAAATTTGTCAGTATCAACATTTTCTAATATTTCATCATCAATGTTGATAGATTCTCCTGCATATTTCAATTTAAAGTTTATATTAAAAAACAAAACCCGAACATAAATTCACTAAACTATATACAAGCGGTCATCTTGTATTATCTAAATTTATGTACATACCTATATGTGATTGGTCTTCTGCTTCAATTTCAGTTTCAACGTCTTCATCGACATTATGAGACAAATCTATTTATGTTTTTTTAAAAAGATCAAATCGTAATTACAATCAATTATATTAAACAACATTTTAAATTTGAATTCTATACTTTTAATATAGACAATATGTGCGTGCATACCTGGTTGGACTTCTTCTTGTTGAAAATCTCTTTTTATATTATCATCGTTTCTTTCTTCAATATTTGCACGTTCTCGTTTATTTCTCCAATAATGCTCTTTTCTTTGATCGTTATGGTGAGTTTCATCTCGAGTGCAATCAAATTTTTTCTTGCGCAAACTTTTGTTTCCCATGACTTTTATAGTTATCTATAAAAGTTATGTTCAACAAAGACTTCACCTTGAAAAAATGCTCAACATTTATCTTTCAACATATAAATTGTTATTCCAATAAAAGCTTGAACAAACATCAATTACCTTCTTCAACAAAAACGAAAAAGATGATTCAAAACTGTGTTTAGGTGCTCTAGAAAACAATCAAACAAGCGATGAATTATGTTAAATGTGCTCGACCGAAAGCGTATTTATATGATTTGGTGCGAAATTAAATGATACAACGCATCTTTTCATTTTTTTCGGCCAACGAAATTCATTCAACCATCTTTCAGCCGAAAACCTTGGAAACCATTTAATTTTGACGGATTTCGTTAGAATTTAGTTTTTCGTCCGAAAGAGTATTTGTTCATCCGAAAGAATATTTGTTCGGCCGAAAGATTCTTTTGGTCGAAAACTAGAAATTGGGACTGTACCCAGAAACCAAAGAATTCCCCCAAGCTTACCTGAACTTTGGAGGTTGCGGACTCCTGCAAATACTCAGAATTTGGTTTCGAAAATGACACCAACATTTGCAAAATTGAATCTACTTTCAATTCCTATAATTTGTTTTCTTTTTCATTATTTTTATCTAATTTTATTTAATTTAAAAAAAAAATCACTGCATAATATTTTCAGTAGACATTATGATTTAGTGAAATGAAATATCCGTATCTTTAAAAATACACAGTGAAAAATTTAGAAAAAATATATATTCATAATCCTTAAACTGTTCTTTTCAAAAGGGTATTTTTAGATTTTACTTTTAAGTAAAAATTAAGATAGATACAAGGTGGGGGAAAACATGTGTTTAAAATTTGCAACGTTTTCAGCTTGGTCAACTTCAAAAAATTCTAGAAATTATAATATTCATCTGTTAGATTCAAAATTATAGTCATAATAAAATAGAGTCTCTGTAGATTGTTGCAGTGTATTTCATTTGTTAAAAACAAAAGTTTAATAATAGATACATTGTTGGGGGAAAAATAACTTATTATCATTCCTTTCATGTTTAAGGAACATACTGTTAAACAATTGTCAAATTGACATATCAAATCTTGATAAAAAAAATTGAAAAATAGTCATTGGAAAGCTAACAAAATTCTTTACAAGTTTTGTTTTTACTGTAAAGTGAAATTCTAAATAAAAGAAATACTTTTGTATGCTGAAAGTTGAAAATATAGTTTTTTTTCTCATAAAACAAGCAAAATAGACACCCATCTTCATGATTTTACCCTGATATTTATTAATCTTCAAGCGATTTTAAGACTTTACATTTTTTTTTAAAGTGTGTTTTTTGGATTACCTTTCTAGAACATGTTTGAACTCCTTAGAAAGGCCAGGGAGGGTTCAATTTTCCGTCAATAATAACATGAAAAGTAAAGCCTTGTAAAGCCAAAATAAACAGGTCGATGGTTGTTTATTAAAACAAGGAAAGTTGCAATTTCCCGACCAATAGTGTACCTACAACAACACTTTATAAATTAGCACCATAAGGGCACCCAATAATGGACTACTCTCCATTCAATATTGTGTGCATTAAGTATGCGAAATTTGCATAATTTTGCAAGTCGGGAGATATGGACAAGTGAGGTCGGATTCATTCTCAATGTATATTTGTGTACATTAAATGTTAGTTTTGCACGGTTTTGTAGATCAGGAGATATGGAGGAGATTAGCATATTTAACAAAAATACAACAATACCTTCATTAACTGAGATGAAGATTGAAAAAAAAATAATAAAAAAGTATTGTATAGGATTATACATGCACACACCTAGCTACTAAATAGGATAACCGATGTGTCTATAACCCTGAATCCACTTAGATTTCCAAAAGTTGTAGGTCAAATACCAGATTGTTGGATCTACCATTATTGGACAAATAGGCCCATTCAAAATTACAAAGTAAACGTCATTATTTTATCACTTTTAGAAACAAACAACATACATAAAGAGGTTAGTGTGCTGAAAAATCCAATGTACAAGTCTTGGGTATCCACTAACATATAGACTTGTTTTCTTAGATTGCTCAGTTCAAATGGAATAAATCCTACAATCCTTACAGAGGCTTAAGAAAAATAATTTGAGTAAGTGAAGCACTCATGCTTATTAGGCACCAATGTTATGACTGTGGTTGGCTAGGACTGCACAAGCAACTTGAATCAAAACCCATCAAAACTCACACCATAAATAAAGAAGAAATCACCCAAAACATTGTTCTATTTTTTAATTCCAACATAATCCCATTAGAGCTCCAAGAAAAGCATTGTTTAACCACTACAAAATCCAAGAAAAGCACTGTTTAACCACTAGAAAATCCAAAATTTTTCTTAACCTGCCTTAAACTTACTTAAAAATATCAACCTTCTTGTAAAACACTTTCTCTTAAAACTCAATCCTTCACCTACCAATCCGTTCAAAATTGACACAAAATAGTTTCAAGTTTGACATAGAACTATTTGTCAAAATTTCAAGAAAACAACCACATCCATCAAAAATAAAATGAATTTTCAAGCCTACCAGTGGGGTAGATTCCATGGTCCGCTATTCCCGGTTAATTTGTATCACAATGGTATTCAATTTAAGAGCTGAAATTTCCTTATAAAGTTGTGCACAATGGGTGTCTAATATCCTTGAACAACAAATAAAGACAACTCTAAGAATGTGACATGAAAGGAGACTTGAAGACCTCGAATGGTAAGGGCTTACACGGTCGTTCTCAATGTTGGCCAGTACACAATCATCTGATAGTATTTATAAATGAGATGAGATTTATTGTTTTTATTGAAGTAGTAAAAGGCTTATTGAGAGCTGTTGATTTAGTTTTTATTATACAATCTTAAGATCTTGGTATATAATAGTATAATTTTGTACATAAAAAAATGGATTATTTATGATGATGATGATGATGATTAATGCCCACTAAGACTAAATTGGTCTATCGAACCTTAAGAGAAGCTTTCTAAGATCACCATAGTTTTTTAGAGTTAAAAGGTTAGGAAGGTTGGTAGTGTGACAAATATTTTGAAATTGGGATATAATCTAGGTATAAGATGGAAAATCTAAAAGAAAGTGTTTTTCATATTCAACCTTCTTAGTGTCACAAAGGTGACACACTCTTTCATCCCATGGCATTTTAGGAATTGACCAATGCCCATTTTCACTATGGAGCTCGTGAGAATTTGTTCTTGTCTTAGCAATGCTTATTTTTTTCTTTACACTTGTCAAAACAGAGAGATAATTTTGATCTTCTAGATTGGGGTTGACTACATCCTTATAATACCTTAATTTTATTTTTCCTCTAACTCTTTATCACACCACATTTTCTCCTTAAGTTTTGATTTGATGATATTTTTAATAGTTTCCTTATTCTGCAAAATGGTTTCTTCCATGATTCCCCAATAGTTTAGCCAAGACTAGGCATAATTATGCCATCCTCGCTTGAATCGAAGGTGGTTACGACTGTATTTTGAAGCAATTTTAGGAAACGTCTTCTATTCCATGTTGTTTAACTTGTTCTTATACATTAGGTATCTAGTCATAGTCATGCTCTCAATGGGGGAAATGTTTGCCTCTAAGAGGAGGATGAGATAGAACATATTTCCTTTAATTTTGAGATTATAGGTTATACAATTCTTTTGGATTTGTTCTATCTTTCCCCAGGATTCACGAGAGATATTGCATCCCCATACTACATCCATATAATAATAATAAGTGGTATTAGTTGATTAGTATTGTCCAAAAGCAAAAGTGTTTTCCCTTATTATATGTTTTCTCAATAAAACTATAGTTTAAAAGCCTAGATTTCCTTATAACACTGCACACAATGGGTGCATGATATCCTCAAACAACAAAAAAAAGAAAACCCGAAGAATGTGACATGAAAGGAGATTGAAAGACCTAAAACTCATTCATAGTAACCACAACACTCATCCACTCAAGCTAACCCACCAGACCATTATTAACACAAATATTATACTATAATATTTAATTTTATTATATTAGTGTGTACTAATTTATATTAACAAAGTTTATATAGCATCATATTATCAATGAATACAGATATATTAATATTAATATAAATATTATACTATATTATTCCAACATTTATATAATTATTATATTAAATATTGTATTATTACAACATTCATAATTTTTTTTATGAAAAATAAATTATAATTATTAGTCATTAATCTTGCCATAAAATATATTATATTATTAATATTTTTAAAATATATATTAATTAAAATCTAATAAAATAAAATTTAATAATAATAAATATTATATAAAAATATATTCAAAATAACAATATATTTAATAATATGTGATTTAGGAGCATCGCCAGCAAAGCATAAAGTGGAGGAAAACTAGGCTCACTAGCGCACATTTTGAAGGCATTTGAATTTTTAAATGTGCGTATCATGCGAATCTTTTGAAAAGAGTTGTAATTAAAGAACATATTTAAATGTTGTAGAGCTGAATAACTCATGAAGGCATCAGAGAATGCATTTTCTTTTAATGAAGCTAAGTGCAGTACATATTCGATGCATTCGATCTTATTTGTCTGACTCAAATATTTATTGTAATAAATGTTAAGTAGTTGAGAGCTTTCATTTCGATAGGATAGCTGTAGAGTAGTTGGGGGAAGATATCGAAGAGCCTTTGGTATAAAGCTTTATATTGTTGCCGAGAAGAGGTGGTTGAATCTAGTGTGTAGATTTCCATTATAGTGGTTGGCACTCTAGTTTTTGAGAGCCATCGCCATTGTATCCAAGAGCTGAGAGCTACCAAGAAGCAGTGTATGAATGTATGTAATTTCCAGTTGAAGAAATATAAAAGAGAAGCATTGTCCCAAATGTCTGGTGTTGATGCGTCTATCTGAATGAATGAATGGTAGATTGTTTGTTTGTTTGTAATTCTCTGTTATTTCTTGTTCTTTTATTTATGCATGCATTTACATGGCAAAATGTATGAATCGGTGAGATTTTAAATAAGTTTCAGTTGTTTCTCTTTTACGAGCGAGTGCAAGGAGTGCATAGTGTCCACAAGGAGTGTGCTGACAGAGTCTGTTTCGACTCGTAATCTTAGAAGGAATAGCATGAACATATATATGCAAGGAGTGCATAGACATCTACAAGGAGTGTGTGACAAAGTTTCAGACTCGTAAGCTTAGGAGGGGTGGAGTGAATTTAGTCGCAGAGAAGCAGTTGGAGAGTAGCCGCAAAGGGTGTGAAATCAACCACACAGAATTTGAGTGTGGAAGAGAGCTTGTTGCAAGGCGTGCACATGTCGAGATTTCAACTAAGTGTCAAAGAAAGTGTTCTGAGGAATAAGGAAATCCAAGGAAGAAAATCTCAGGAGGGAGAGCGACAAGAAATATTCAAGGAGGAGAGTCCTTAAGGGTTCATAAAATACACGAACGATATCCATTCTGGAGGGAGGTGAATCATCCCAGGCCGTTAGATCTGGGAGAACTACGCAGAGGTTGGTCGTAAGGTGTTTCATCACTTCTTAGTTCGGGAAGTTTGGAGGTTTTGTAAGGGAATAATCTCGAAGTAATAAGAACCGTTGACTGTGTAGAAGACATGTGGCAGTGGATTGGGGAATCTAGAAGTCGAGAGTCCAGATGATTGTGTGTAAGGAGGATGGGAGTTTCACAAAACTGCGAAACTTGAAATATCGTTGGGCCTTCAAAATCCAAGAAGACGCACGACACGAGGTCTGGAGTTCAGGGGAGAACACTTAGGAAAGTGTTGAAGTTAGAGATCAGGATATCCCAGAAGCCGAAGTCGTGAAGGGATTGAACCACGATCATAACTCATGGTCACCTAGGGAAAAAAGGGGCATGTGTATAGTAAATTTGGGTATGCATAAGGACTCGAAGAGTCGATTCGACTCAAGAATTGAAGATCCAAGACTGGGAGGTCGTGTATTCCCAAGGAGAGAGGGGGGTCTGCACCAAAGTGGTATTAAAGTGAATACATAATTGACTTCTGTAGATAAAGGAGACATAGAAGTAGGTTGATATCGACGAGTGGTATCATATACATCAACACAATGCCGCCTAAAAGAGGTGTTGAGCTGCCCTTAGCCAACATAGCTATGGAGAGGGAGATGAGAGAACTGTGTGCAAGACTGGATTCCATGGAAAAACCACAAAGGAGAGCACCTGATGCTGGTGACGTCAACGATGCAAAAAATGAAGAAGTGAAAGCCGAAGAAGTTGTAGTTGAGAATGTTGCGGAAGAATGCTTACTGAAAGCGGTTGTTAAGTTGGGAGCTAGCGCCAAGGTAGATTTCTTGATGTACGAGGGAAATATGGACGTCGAAGAATTGCTTGATTGGATATGAGCAATGGACAAGTATTTTGACTATGAAGATGTTGAGGAGGAGAAAAAGGTGAGACATGTTGTCACTAGGTTAAAAGGACATGCATCACTGTGGTGGGATGAACTGCAGGTTGACAGGAGGAGAAAAGGAAAACAAAATATTAAGAGTTGGGATCGAATGGTAGCCAAGATAAAGGAAAAATTCATACCCAAGGATTACTAGATAAATTTGTTCAGGAGATTGCAGAACTTGAGACAGAAGGGAATGACTGTGAAGGAGTACACAGAGGAGTTCTACAGATTAAATATCAGAGCTGGACAGAGAGAGAGAGACAAATAAAAAGTTTCCAGGTACATCAATGGCCTGAGATATGATATCTAGGATGAAATTAGCATGGTGACAGTTAGAATAGTAGAGGACATGTACCAGATTGCACTGAAAGCAGAAGAAAAGTTGGCCAGGAAGCAGAGTCAACAAAATAGAGTAGAAGCTTAAACAAAGACAAGGGAGTTGCCCAGGACAAGGCGCAAAAGCCTAAAGGTGAGATGGAGAAGCCACATAGTCACTCTAAGAGAGGAGGAAGTTCCCGAGGAAGGTAGAGTGGTGGTAGAAACCCTTTCCCTAGAGGAAGAGGAAGAGGTAGAGGAGGTGAGATAAAGTGTTATGCATGTGGGAAGGTAGGACACATGTCTTGGGAATGTTCTGAGAGGAAGAAAGAAGGAGGTGAAGCTCGCATTTTGGAAGCAGAGAAGTGAGATGTAGAGGCAGAAGGTGCAGAAGATGGGAGATCTTTGATGATGAAAAAAGTACTCTTGAAACCAGAGCAAGAAATAGAAAATCCAGTCCAGAGGAACAATTTGTTCAAGACAACTTGCAAGACGAAGGATACAGTTTTCAAGGTGATAGTTGACAGTGGGAGCACTGATAACTTAGTATCCACAAATATGGTGGATAATTTAGAGCTGGAGATGATTGTACACCCAACACTGTATAAAGTCTCATGGTTGTAGAAAGGTCATTAGGTAACAATCACTAAGAAATGCTTGGTTGAATTTAAAATAGGAGGATATAGAGATGAAATTCTATGTGATGTGATTCCCATGGATGTATGTTATGTTTTGTTGGGAAGACCATGGAAGTATGATAGGAATGTCATCCATGATGGGAGGAGAAATACCTATACTTTAGAGAAGAATGGTAGGACACATATGTTGCTTCCAATTGAAGGAAAGAAAGTGAAGGATGAAGCTAGCACGAGCATACTTCTCATGAGTGGGAAGGAACTCGTGAATGAAGTTAATAAGGAACAAGAGATGCAATTTGCTATAGTGAGGAAGCCGAGAGTTATCCTTACAAGTAATTCAATGGAAGATTTTCCTGAGGAGATTCAAGAACCGTTGGAGAATTTTGCTGACATAGTAGTGGATGAGTTTCCAAACTCATTTCCACTTATTAGAAGTATCAACCATCACATTGACTTAATATCGGGAGAAATCCTACCAAACAAAGTCGCATACAGATTGACACCTCAAGAGAATGAGGAGGTGAAAAGAAAGGTTCAGGATCTGTTAGACAATGGATTGGTTAGAGAAATCTTGAGTCCATGTGCAGTACCAACTATATTGAGTCTGAAGAAGGATGGAGGATGGATAATGTGTACAGACTCAACAACCATAAACAAAATCACCATTAGATACAAATTTTTATTTCCAAGGATGGATGATTTGATGGATTGTTTGAGTGGAGCGAACTATTTGTCAAAGATAGATTTGAAAAGTGGATATTACCAGATAAGGATGAGAGAAGGTGATGAATGAAAAACAACATTCAAGACAAACAAGGGGTTATATGAATGGCTTGTTATGCCCCGAGTACTTTTATGATACTGATGAATGAAGTGTTGAAATATTTCATTGGTAAGTTTGTGATTGTATATCTGGATGATATACTGGTCTTTAGCAAGACTAAAGAGGAGCACTTGAGGCACTTGACGTTGGTAATGAGGAGGCTGCATCAAGAAAATCTGTTGATTAATTTGAAAAAGTCCTCTTTCATGAAGACATAACTTATTTATTTGGGTTTTTTGATTTCTTCAAATGAATTGAAGATGGATCCTAAAAAGGTGAAAGCAATCAGAGAATGGTCGTCACCAAGGAACATCTTCGAGGTGAGAAGTTTCCATGGATTGGCAAGTTTTTATCGGAATTTCATCATAAATTTTAGTGGGATTAGTGATCAAATTATGGATACAGTGAATAAAAGGCACAAGTCTTTGAAATGGACAAGAGAGGTCGAGAAGAGATTCAATATATTGAAGGAGAAGATAATGGAACAACCGATTATGGTATTACCGGATTTCAGAAAGACATTTCAGGTGAGATGTGATGCGAGTGGAGTTGCAATTGGAGCGGTCTTGAGTCAGGATAATAGGCCTATTGTATATTTCAACAAGAAGCTGAATGAAGCTAAAGAGAAGTACTCCACATATGACAAATAGTTCCATGCCATAATTCAAGCCTTGAAGAAATGGATGCACTATCTCATTCTGAAGGAGTTTGTTTTGTATAGTGATAATCAAGCTTTACAATTCATAACCAGATAGGAGAAGTTAAACCAGAGACATGCCAAGTGGATATAGCTCATGCATAATTTTACTTTTGTCATTAAACATATTTCTGGTAATTCTAACGAGGTTCCTGATGCATTGAGAAGGAGATGTCTAACTCTGCAAGAATTTCAAGTGAAGACCTTGGGGTTTGATCAACTTAAGGAAATGTACCACACTAATCCAGATTTTAGAGAGGAATATGAAGAATGTGTGAATCTTGTGCTCAGAGACAGAAGCCAGTGGGTCGAATATCTGATTCAATATGGGTTGTTGTTCAAGGGATGCCAGTTGTGCATACCAAAGTGTTTGATGAGGGAAAATTTGCTGAAGGAAAATCATAGTGGAGGTCTAGCCAGACATTTTGGCCATGAAAAAATGTTTTCTCACTTGAACAATTCATATTATTGTCTAGGTATGAGAGCGAAGGTGAAGAGGTTTGTGAACAAGTGTAAGATTTGTCAATATGCAAAGGGGAAGAAACAAAATACTGGATTGTATCAACCATTGCCTATTCCAGAGAGGCATTGGGATGCAATAAGCATGGATTTTGTGTTGGGATTGCCAAGGTGTTATAACCCTAAATTGCACCACACATGCTTACCTGGCATCAGGCCAACTCGTATCCCTTCATTTCCAAAACATCTGTTGAACAACTCTTTGGAAATCCTCTTGTGTCAAGGCCCACGCACCCTAACCCATTACTACATGCGTGTGCACACTGGCTGGCTCACTACAGCCCACGTGTACCTAACAAAGCACGAAAAAAGGAAATTTGCCGACGGAACAAAAAGATATGGGTCAGTTAACTGAAACTCTCGGCCATGCATGGCCGAGGGTTCATCCAAAACCCTAGCTCCTTCTAGCCTATAAAAGAAGGGGTAGGGGTACCATTTGGAGGAGAAAAAAATATAGCGAAGAAACTTTGCCCATTTACGTAATCCATTGTCCCAACCCTTTAGCCTTTCCTCATGCCAAAGGAGATTTAATGCAAAGCAGTTGGAGGACAGAAGAAGAGGATCCCAGGATCAGGTTCAAGGAGCAGTGGCCGGTCTCAGCTTTGATTGTAAGTTGATTCATTTTCAGTAATAAAAAGAATACTTTTCCCGTCCCAATGTATGAATTGTCTATGATTTGATGAATTTATGCTTGATTTCTAACCCTTGAGTAGAGAAGTAGCATGCATGCATAGTTGTTATTTGTCTTGATTGCAGGTTATCTGTGGAAGGAGCAACGCAAGAAAGTGGTCAAAGCGCAACGGAGGTTCTACATCGAACGCCGGTAATAAGGTTGGTGGTTCTCTTCATGCATTTATTGTGAAAGAGGGGTTTTAATCTTGGGTTGTAGGTTAAAAAGTAATTTATTTTTGGTCAAAATCTGCATGCAAGTTTGACCCTAGTTTGCTAGTCCGTAGGGTATTTTTCCCAACAACACAAGGACACAAAGAGGAAGTGATTCCATATTTGTGGTAGTCGACATATTTTTGAAGATGGCACACTTTATCCCATGCCAGAAGATCAGTGATGCAACACATGTTGCAAATTTGTTTTTCAAAGAAGTTGTAAGAATCCATGGATTTCCTAGGAGTATAGTTTTAGACGGGGGCACCAAATTTGTTGGTCATTTTTGGAGGACGTTGTGGAAGAAACCGGGGACAGAGATATCTTTTAGTTCTGCATATCACTCACAAATGGATGGAAAGACCGAAGTGGTGGATCGAAGTTTAGGATATTTGCTGAGGAGTTTGGTCACTGAACATCATAGCCAGTGGGATCAAATTCTAGCACAAGCCGAATTTGCATACAATGACTCAGAGAACATAAGCATTGGGAAGAGTCCATTTTAGATAGTGTATGGAATGAATCCAAGGGGAGTGTCAGAGTTGAGAGATCTGGAGTAGAGAGAATTTAGAAGTGCTAGAGCCGAAGACTTCACTGCAGAAATGCAGGAAATTCATAATCATATCAAGGAGCAGTTGAAGAAGAGAAGTAATGAATACATACGCAGAGTTGATCAACACATGAGGAAGCTTGAATTTGAATTTGGAGATCAAGTTATAGCACATCTTAGAAAATAAATGTTCCCAAGGGTAACATATAATAAGTTGAAGATGAAAAAGATAGGACAGTGTAAAATCCTGAGAAGATTTGGTGAGAATAATGATGAGATAGAGCTTCCAGGAGATGTGGGTATATCACTCATATTCAACATTATAGACCTCTATCCGTATAGGGGATATGGAACCGAAGGATCCAAAGTTCAAAAGAAGATGCAATGGGAGAAACGAATGCCTATAGTAGAGAAGTCATAGATGGAGCAGATCATAGATCAACAAATTTGTAAGAAGGCTAGAAGGAAAACGTATTTTGAATACTTGGTAAAGTGGAAAGGATGACCAGTAGAATATTCCAGTTGGGTAACCAAAGTGGATATCCATAAGCATGGAAAGTTGGTGCAAGAGCTCATGGATAGGAGTCCATGAATTTTTCAGCCTAAGGAGTATGATGCAGGAGCATCGCCATCAAATCATAAAGTGGAGGACAACTAGGAACACTAGCACACATTTTGAAGACATTTGAATTTTGAAAAATTTGTATCATGCAAATCTTCTGAAAAGAGTTGTAATTAAGGAACATATTTAAATGTTGTAGAGATGAATAGATCATGAAGGCATCAGAGAATGCATTTTCTTTTAATGAAGCTAAGTGCAGTACAGATTCAATGCATTCGATCTTATCTGTCTGACTCAAATATTTATTGTAATAAATGTTAAGTAGTTGAGAGCTTTCATTTCGATAGGATAGTTGTAGAGTAGTTGGGGGGACAACTTGAAGAGCCCTTGGTATAACGATTTGTATTGTTGTTGAGAAGAGGTGGATGAATCTAGTGTGTAGATTTCCATTATAGTGGTTGGCACTCTAGTTATCGAGAGCCATCGCCATTGTAGCCAAGAGTTGAGAGAAACTGAGAAGCAGTGTATGAATGTATATAATTTCCAGTTGAAGAAATATAATAGAGAAGCATTGTCCCAAATGTGTGGTGTTGATGCGTCTATCTGAATGAATGAATGGTAGACTGTCTGTTTGTTTGTAATTCTCTGTTATTTCTTGTTCTTGTATTTATGCATGCATTTAAATGGAGAAATTTATGAATCGGTGATATTTTAAATAAGTTTCAGTTGTTTCTCTTCTACGAGTGAGTGCAAGGAGTGAATAGTGTCCGAAAGGAGTGCGTTGACAGAGTTTGTTTCGTCTCGTAAGCTCAGAAGGGATAACTTGAACGTATATATGCAAGGAGTGCATAGACGTCTACAAGGAGTGCGTGACTATTAGGGACCTAACCCCTCATGTAGGTAGAACAATATATTCGGATGTAATAAAGGTCAATATTAATAAGGCCTTGCAATAAGGTAGAATAAGTCGAATGTAAGAAGACCTAATAGAAGCTTCTGCTTCTAGAAGGATCTTCCTCTAGATGGTTCTTTTGATAGACATATTTAGTATAAATAGGAGTCGAGGGTATGAGAACCCTAGCTTGGATATTATTGTAATAGAGCTTTGCTCGACTAGAGGTTTCCCCCTCGAAGAGGCCCATGACCATTGTTCTCAAAATCAAAGTATTCTTTCTGGTGTTATTTTGATATCATTTCAGTGTTATTGTGGTGTTGTTCTGGTTACATTGTTGTTTATCTGCCATTTCTAGCATTTTTTTTTGTTCTGCATACTTTTTATATTTGGAATATTGCAAGTGATATCAGAGAACTTTCATACATATTCCGACGCCTTTAATCCACAAAGATCTGTCTTTATGTGCATAATCATGTGGTTGAGGGATTCATACACACAGGAAATACAAGTGGTACTTAAGAGAACATTTGTTGGCCACCCTTGTAACCCCTGTTGGTACCCCTTCGAGTGGTAGCGCATCAAACAACACCTGTGTACAGATTGGCCTAGATTTCCTGAAGCCCTCTTTAGATAAACCGATCGACCGCCTGACTGCTATAGTGGCACTGAGAACAACACTCGGGAAGATACTCTCTAGTACNAATTTTTGTTTTCGTCCCCAAGGGTTAGGTATTCAAGGGTTCTACAGACAAGGGTATGCCCTATGCTATAACTCTTTAGATAAACCGATCGACCGCCTGACTGCTATAGTGGCACTGAGAACAACACTCGGGAAGATACTCTCTAGTACCTGGGTAGTCGAGTAGTACAACTAAGGGCACAGTCTAGCCTCCTTAGTTAGTTCCCTGAGATATTGGGCCGAGTACTACTATTGGACCCCGCACGTATATCAAAGAGTTATAGCATAGGGCATACCCTTGTCTGTAGAACCCTTGAATACCTAACCCTTGGGGACGAAAACAAAAATTAAAATAGACACGATCTATTGTCACGTGACTGTGTTCGAGTTTCCAAATCACTACACAATTCTTCCTGGTTAAGAATTTGGGAATTTCATCACTGCAATATTCTTCAAACTGGAGTATAACTCTGTGAGTGTAAAAAAAAAAAAAAAAGTAAAAAAAATATGGAAGTTTTTGCACCATTGAGACCTATTCCATTGGATTTATCTCTTCTCCCTTATCACATTCATAATATCATTTTTCATAATTTTTTTTGACCCCACCCACCTCTTTTCGGTTCCCTCATCATCATGGCCCATACCCGTAGCCAAGACTTGGAAGCTCGCTTCAATACGTTGCAGTCTAATTTCACAGAGATACAACAAGAAGTGAAACAACTTAGTGCCAATGTTGACCCCCTCAATACAAACATGCAGTCCTCCATCACCGCCTTAATCGAGGAACTCAAACAAGACATGACTACCCAGCTTGAATCTGTCATTTTGATGATCTGCATGAAGCTGCATATCCCTGCAGATCCCCCTTTATCTAACCCACCTATGCATATCGAAGCTGAAACTTCCTCTCATTCCTGTAATTATTAGCCCCATCACTTTCAGTGTGACCTACGCCTTTCGGGGGTGGATGTGACCAAATATGATGGCTCGGATCCCACTGGTTGGGTAACCCAAATGGAACATTATTTCTCTTTATATGGCATTACATATGACTTGGCCAAACTCCGGTATGGTCTTCTCCATCTAGATCAAGAACGTTGGCAATGGTGGCAATGGAGAAAAACTTCCCATCAAGGCTATGTTGCTTGGACACACTTTGTGGCATATCTTTATGAACACTTTGACACTAACACCAACCATTTAGGCCATTTGACAAAGTTGAAACAATCTGGAATAGTGGAAGACTTTATAGCTGCTTTTGAGCAACTGGATTTTCGGACAGAGGGCATGTCTGATGCTTTTTCCCGAGAATTTTTTATCAGTGGCCTCAAGGATGAGATTCGTGCCCATGTTCTCATGGCTCGACCTCAGAGCTGGGTGGAGGCTACTAAAAGAGTTAAGGAAGTACAACAAGTTGTATCTTCTCAAAACTGGAAACCCTCCTTTACTCCTCGCACTAAACTAGTAAATCCCACTTACCCCTCTGATCCACTCAATCTCCAAAAATTGACCAGGGCTGAAATGGTTGAATGCCAACTCAAAGGCCTTTGTTATAATTTTGATGAAAAATATTTTCCGGGACACAAGTTTACAGAACAAAATCTTTTTATGGCCATATCGGAGGATATTTCAGAAGAGGATGTTGAAACTCCCCTTGTGTCTGAGTCACTTGAAACCACTGACATAACCCCTCCCTTAGACCCTCCGGAAGTAGAACCGGTCATTTCCCTCAATGCTCTCACTGGATTCTCTACTCCCCAAACCCTCAAGCTAATTGGTTACATCAAGCATAGGAAGGTCATCATTCTTGTTGATAGTGGAAGAACCCATAATTTTATTCATCACTGCATTGCCCAAGAAACTCATTTCTATATACATGCAGTCAATAATTTCCAAATCATGATTGCTAATGGTAGATCCATGAAATGTGAAGGGCGTTGTGAAAATGTACGTCTTCAAATTGGTGACTACCACCTGAAATCTCATATGTTTTCTATCGACATGGAAAATTGTGACATTGTGTTGGGTGCAGACTGGCTAAGGACTTTGGGTCCCATTCTCATGGATTTTAAGGACTTAACCATGCAATTCGACCAGGAGGTTCGACAATATAAGTTCCAAGGCATCACCACCGATTCACCTGAGATCATTAGTTCCCATCGCATGGAAAATATGCTCAAAAAAGGTCATTTTGGCATTATTTCCCAACTCCATGCCATACAAGCAACTGAGACACCCTCTGTGCCGCAAGACCTCCAATCCATCCTCTCTAAACATCAAGTGGTCTTTTCCACTCCCCAAGGATTCCCTCCTTCCCGTGGTGTTCATGATCATTCCATTCCCCTTGCACCAGGAAGCCTTCCTCCTAATATCCGTCCCTATCATCACCCTTTTTCCCCAAAAAATGAAATTGAGAAAATGGTGCAAGAACTGCTTAACACAGGCATTATCCGCCCTAGTACGAGCCCCTACTCTTCTCCTGTGGTCATGGTCCTGAAGAAAGAAGGTTCTTGGTGCATGTGTCCTGAATTCCGCGCCCTCAACAAACTCACCATTAAAGACAAATTTCCCATTCCTATCATTGATGACGTCTTGGATGAATTGAGTGGCGCCCAGTTCTTTACTAAACTTGATCTTCATTCTAGCTACCACCATATTCATATGAAAGAGGAAGACATTCTTAAGACTGCCTTTAGAACTCATGAGGGCAACTATGAGTTTTTGGTCATGCCCTTTGGCTTGTGTAAC
>JASDQU010371323.1:42423-62078 GCA_032191745.1 Picea mariana | reverse complement strand
CCCCCCTAAAACCGCTTACCACCTCAGGGGGGGTTCGGAATACTGCCTTCCCAAAAAAAAAAATCGTTTTTCCCAATTTTTACCATTTTTTGCCTGTTCAACATGTCTTTTTCCGGAGGCGATTATGGGCAAATAAAGACAGATTTTCAAAATCCAAGAGAGGTTTTTGCTCAGCACGGGCTGAAGAACAATAAGCTCTCTCAATTTTTTCACAGGTGCCACGAGCAAGGAGAATCGAAGCCATCTTCAAGGCCCTTTTTTCCAGTTTTTCATTTTCCCCTTACAGTCTTGATTTTGCGAGAGCTGTTACGGCCAGCTGGAGGCGAATTTGGCGAAACCGAAGTAGGTTTTTGTCCAGCACATGCCCATCTACAATAACCTCCTTCAGTTTTTGCCCAGGTGTCAGCGTTGAAGAGAAACAGATGTCTGTTTGGACCCCTTTTTTGCAGAAATTAGGCTCGTCTTTCATGGCAGACAATTCTTGATTTTGGGGGATTTGTGGCTATTTTTGGTCGAGGCAGTTAAATTCGACTCACACAACTTGTTGGGGGATCTCCCCTATTCATTCAGAGGATTTTAATGTAAAATGTTGTTGATCTCACGCCCAAGCAGGCTAGGAGCACTGTAACTTCTATTGAGAGATTTTCCAGAAATATAAAGAAACGTTTCACAGGATTCTTGCATGTTAGCTATTGGTGAAGTTTTTCCCTCGTCGTTGAATGTGTATCTTCCTTTGTTATCATTGTGTTGTCTGTCTGATCTTTTTAAAAGGAGTTAAAGTTACAGGATTTATCTTTGCATACCCTGTTTTCTGACTTTTAAAAATCTAAATATTTGTCTTCTGATGTTATAGTGAAGAAATTCTTAAGTGCTTCTTTACTGTGATTGATAATCTCACATTTTTTGCCAATCCATCGCTTATTCCCAAAGAATCCAATAGTTGCATTATCTCGCCCTGTGAGAAGACTTCTTATAAACTGTTCTTTGATCTCTATCTTTATGAACAGACCCCATAGCCCAATGGAAGCGTGAAACCTTTTCTAGCCAATCTACAGAAAACTCCAAGAACATAACCTATCCTGCATAACTAGCCTAATATCCTATTTCAAACAAATCTAAATTTGACAGAGAGATCCCTCTCAGAGTCTCGGAGGGCTAGATCCCTGACTCAAAGCGGTTTTGATGTTGCCTTTGTGACTGCCTTCATAGCCTTGGGCAAATTACAGAGTGCTAACAAGGAGTAAGAACATCATTTGCCCAGAGAAGGATCCTTGTGACAACTTTCTCCAGCCACCTTCAATTACTTTACTTTGTTGTATCTCTAAAGGTGTAGTTGGTGAGTATGTCTTTTGTATTGAGTTTCCTCTGAGGCAAACCCTAGAGTTGAAGGGTAGGTTGAATACCTCAAGAAAAAGCCTGTCATCTCAGCCTTTCAACCTTCCCTTAAGAGTTTGTCAGTCATCTTTTAGATCCTTGTCAATCCTTTCCCAGGCTTCAGATTATGAGGACATCCTAGGTAGCCAGCTTTCAGACCTGTTGAGTCAATTTTCTGAACCTTTGACTTTTCATGATCCCTTCCTGAAGTGGATTGAGCACTTTCCTCAGAGCGTGACTTGGCATGATTTTATCCCTCCCACCCGCCTCCATGAGTTAGACTTTGCGGTTTCCGACGATACAACACATTCTCTAGCCCATGTTATTTTTGTGCTTAACTTATCACTTTTTTGGTTTATGATGAAGCACAGAGGCAGGTATTATGAGACATTGCTAGGATGGTTTCACTGGTCATTTGACTACACCTAGCATTCAACGGACAGGTAAGTACAGGTAAGTAGGCATTTGCATTCATTGTATATACCATTTGCATTTCATGGTAGAATAGTTTGCTTTCACATTTGTACATATGCTTGCTTTCATTTTATATATATGAGCTAGGGGTGATATCACCACCCCAAATGACTGCTAACAACTTTATGTTGAGATCAAGCATGTTACAGGTTATGCCAGAGATGTCGAGGTTCTCATGCACTCTATGGTGAACACATGTCCTCGAGTAGGAGCCATATGTTATCCCCCACTTTAGGGATAACTAAGGAGATTATGTCTCGAGGCCCACAAGCCCTAGAAATGGAGTACTAAGAGTCAGATCGACTTGAGCATGGCCCTGGAGGGCCCATCTTTTCTTCCTTCAACGCCTCCACTTTGTCAGCAACAACAACATCCATCACCTCGGCCTGATCCTGTGGCAGAAGTCAGTCTTGCTCCATGAGGTAATGAGTCTGGGTATCATGGTATGTGTCACTTTGATCCTCAAAACCTTTGAACATGTGCATTTGATTCTTTTTGTTTCTAACGGGTGCTTGGATCATATACCTATCCACTTGACCATATCTGGGGGGAATGACAGGATGCCCTAGTAAGCTTGTGCCCATAGGTTTTGAGTTGCCACTAGGGGGATTCATGAGAAGCCATCGTCCGCTCCCACCACAGTTACCACTTTCCATCTTTCTCCCGCTCATCCATCTCATGACATTGGTCTGAGCATTGGGTTGACCAAATATTTAAGGGTTACACCTTACCTTGTGGGAAGAAGGGGCTAAAGGCCCAGAGGGTAAAAGTAGCTGGCAAAAGATAGAAGCCAAAGAATGAGCCTCGAGATGCTTTGCCCAGGGATCCTCGAGAAAGCAGTGAAAAGCTTCTCAGCAAGAAACAAAGGGACCCATAAAAATAATAAAACAAGGCCTGGTTAAAGGATAAGGGGTCTCATCACGAGCCAACCTATTAGGTTTGTTGTTCCTAAGTTTATACTTTAAGGCTTTAAAGTATACCGTCAAGGCATCCGTAAAGGTAAAGGTAATTAAAGGGTAAGAATAAAAAAGAAGGGTAAATCAGAGTTGGTTTCTCAACTGCCTCTGTCTAGCTTCCCATTGTTCTTGGATGTTGATATCTCTCTCAATAGCTGCCCATGAACGTTCTAATTCAATCCGGTTAGTTGTTGTTTGCAGAATAGTATTAAACAGGTTCAAAGCAATGCTAGTTTGATCTTGGAGGCCAGGTTCTATATTGGGCTGTCTATTATTTGGGACAGCCATGGAAAATAAAGTTTTATTTAAATATGAAAAGTTTGAAGATTTGTTGCTTTAGTTTTTAAGGGATGAAAAGAGAAAAAGAGTTTTGGAACTCAAAATAATAGCATAATAACAGTTGAGGCTGTTTCCTGTACTTGAAACAATTTTAAGAATAGTAAAATAACAAAGTAGTACTGCTGAGAAAATATGAGGCTTTAATCACGAAAGAATCTCATATTGTAACAGGAAACAAAGAAAAAATCGAGATTTCTAATGAAGTGTAAAATATAATCATTCAAATGACCTACAAGTCTTAAAATTGTTGATAACAATCACAGAGGAAAAACTGTAAATGATTTAATAACCAAATCAATTCAATCTACAATGGATGTGTGAAATAAACTTATAGTTGATCATTCATTAGAAAGGCGTAAGATGAAAAATATTGGAAACAGGGTAAAGAACACATAGCTTCAAGTTGACAGAATTCAGAATCTCGTCTGTATTATTTATATCACAGTGGATTGGAAAACTTTTTAATACAATCGGCTTTCTCAAAAACAAAAAGCCTTTTTTCAGTCTTGTGAAAATATATTTATACATGATCACCAAACTTTTTTCCCATTGGTGATTAACTAACTTCCTAAGACTAGCAGTTACATGAATGAATAATGTCAAACCATTTACATTTCTATTCTAACTGTTTCATTATTCCAATGATGAAAATCTTCAAAACAGTAATTTATGTCTGCGTTGATGAACCTGCTCCTTCTGCTTTAAGACAGTGAATACATTTTCCTAGAAACTGTACTAAAACTCTGGGAGCTTCTGGAATATCCTTTGCTTTAAATAAGAAAAACTTTCTCTACAATTCTGGCAAACGGTCTTCGATTATCTTTCTTGTGAACTTGATAGTTTGTAGTTTTAAGTTAGCCGTTACTATCCATTTATCAATTTGAGTGACATTGATTACATTTATTTGTGGGATCTCTTTCTGAATTTCTTCCAAATCCTCTTTGAATCTTAACTGATGGTTAACAATGCTAATTTCCCCTAACAACCCTGAACAGTCGTTTTTTCCAATGTTCAATGAAGTTTTCTCTAAAAGGTCAAAAATTCCTTGACAATTGTCAGTAACTTCTCTGGCCATTCTTTTGTTTTCTATGAAGTCTGCTTCCCATACCTCAAGTATTACATCACTTTTAATCTGCTCTGAAACAGAGAATTTTTGAGCTTCCCCGAAATCCTTTTTTGTTGAAAGAGCCACTGCTTTTTGGAAAGTTTCTCTGGCTGCTTTCACTTCTCTTTCTTTTTGGAGAATATTCTCCAAGGATTTATTTGTTTCCTGAAAGTAATTCTGGACAAATTCCAGATTAAAAAACACTCCTTGTTGTTCTTTTTCTATCTTCATATGTATTTCCAATACCTGGGCCTGGAAGATTTCAAGCTCTACCACTTGATTGAAATGGAATTAATCTTATCTTGTAATTGTTTATTTATTTCCTCTTGCTTTATGACTTGTGCTTGAGTGACTTGTATTTTCTGATTTTCTTCCTCTAAGCTTGCTTTCATTTTTTGAATCTCTTGAATCTCATTTAATCTAGCTCGTTCTAGACCCTTTTTTATCCCCCAACTGATATTTCTTTCAGTCTCCTTTAATTGATCCTATAGCTGAGCTATCATCTGATCTTTTTGCTCCAACATAGTTGTCAAACTACCCACAGAGTATAAGTTTGTCGATGCTAAGGCTCCCATTGTGCCTGCTATCTCTGTAGCGATTTCTCCCTCTTTAAGTTTTTTTCCATCTATAATGATCTTGTGCTTTTTAATCATCATATCTCCTCTTGGATGCATTTCCTATTTTAGGATAGCTTTTCTCTTTTTACTGAAAAAATAATCAGAGGGAGGAATCTCATCTCTAGAAATATGCTCAAGATCACTTGCGTATAGAGCTCCCTCTTGGGGGTTTCCATAAGTAGACTGCAATGGAGTCAAGGAAGTAATGGGACTTCCAAGTTCCATCGATGTTGTTCCTCCTATTTTTTTGGGAATATTTTCAGGGATTTCTAAGGGTATTTCCAACTCCTATCCTTTCCCTACCTCTGATTTTTTTGTCTGAGGTATCTCTATTTCTTGTGAAGGTATTTTAGTCTCCTTCATTTTTCCCTTTGTATTTGCTTTATCCTGTACATCTGTTTCAAATCCTGGGGGAGGCCATTCCAGCTCTAGAGGAGGGGTCGTGGATTCACCCTGCAAAATTTTTGGCAAACAACTTCGCCTGTGACTCTGGAAGGACATGAAACCAATCTGTAAGTCGGGTGATGAGGCCCATACTCTGTTCAATACCTCATCATAAGTTTTAACCTCCTTGAATATATCATCATAAACAGATTTTTCATGTTCATAAGCTTTCATATTACAGTGCATCAAATGTCTGCTTACTAATTGATAAGGGTCATGCTTTTTGTGCTCAATATCTACCATTTTTATCTCTTCTAATGCTTCAGCTTCCACTTTAGAATGGCCTAGGTTGAGTAATGAAAATTTCCCGACATACACAGGGAAGATTGGCCAGGATTTCTTTTGAGATGCCTTTAGCTCTATTCCAATACCACCTTACACTATTTGATGTGCTACCTCCCTCAATACCAGTCTATCCGGGAGGAATTTCGGAAGTGCGTGAGGGGGGATTGAGCATCCATAAACCCTAATGTAAGAGAAGTTTTCATCAACAAACCAATCGGCTATTGCTTTGAGATTTCCTGAGACTGACTCATAAATGCAAGGGGGTTCACGGCCATAAAACATTTTATGCATTGGAATTATAATAAAATGACAAATTTCGTAAAATGCATTTTTAGCATTTTCTTCCCATAGCACAGAGTGATACTCGTGAATGGGTTCGGGGCAAGTCATGTTCCAACTCCAATTCATCAGGGGAAAAGGAGTCACAAAGCAAATTGCGTCCATAATGTACGCTGACATGTAAAAGGCCACTGGTTGACCTTTAGATTTTGCAACTCTGTAATTTGAAACTTCTTGAGCTAGGTTATCAGGCAAAATCTTACTCCAGTTGAAAGTATATCCTTCTGAAGCTTCTTCTAAAAAGGACACCCATTCTGCAGGAAAATGGCAGGGATTTTTTTTTCCCGAAAAGTCTACACAACATAATGGCTACATAGACCATGTATTCGTTCAAAGATGTTGTGGCATAAACCCCATGAGTATCGGCCCAAAACTTTGATGGACATGTCCACCATTCTTTGATTAAATCAGGATAAGTTCGGTCTGCCTCGGTACACTCCTTCCTTTGAAATTCAGCTAAAAACTCAACATTATAAGTGTACTTAGGATTTGGTGAGAGTTTATACATTACTTATATATGTTCTGGCCTGAATGAGCTGACAACGACCCCTTGATCATTTAAAATGCTCCTTGTCAGGATATCAACATTTTCCAAGGCTCAATTGATCATGTCGTTGTATGCCAGAAGCCGAGGACGCGTTGCGATCTTATGAAGCTCTGATTTTGCTACATCCTGGAAGTGATTCTCGGAATCAGTAGGAGAATTCTTGATTTCGTATTCCAGGAATTCAGAGATTTGTGTCCAGGATTTAATTGAGTCGATGGCGTGTGGTGTAGTGTCAGATATGATATCTCCTTTTGGGTTGTGCATCTCCTCTGTATCTTCACTCTTCTTCGGTGCTTTCTTTGGTACCATGACTTTATGTCAGATGGAAAACCTGTCACAGAAAAGGAGTGTATGAGCTCGGTTGAATGCGTCTTTAAACCTGTCACAGAGAAGGATTGTATGAGCTCGGTTGAATGCGTCTTACGCTTTGATAGTATGAAACAGAATATGTTGCGAAACACAAACCTTTGAACTCTCTTTTAATTCATTTAACGATGTAGGTACTGACACAGCTGACAAGAATTCAATACATTGAATGCAATGTATATTTCTTAAGATACACATTAGTGTCACATATCATCAGTTATCCTTTATTAAAGTGGCCGCATTTTGGCGCTTTTGACTTCAAATTTCAGAAAATTTCATTCGATCGGAAATTGAAACATGAACTAACCTAAAAATTTGATTTTCATTAATTATGCTTCCAAAACATAATTAATTTAGACTAAACACAGATTAGGACTCAAGACTTTGCGTTTCGGGATTTTGGGGATCGTGTTGACAAGAGGTAGGTTATCGTTGAATCCCGATTTCCGAAATTGCAAAATCACGAGAAGTTTAAATTAGGACTTAACTTCGTTTTAGTAAATTAATTAATCAATATTTAAAGCGCTTTAATTCTTTCAAGATTTCGGGGATCGTATTGACAAGAAGTATGTTATCGCTGAATCTCGATTTTCGAAATTGCGAAATGATTAACCTAAGCCTTAAATTTTTGTATTAGTGAATTAATTAATCAGGATTAAGGACTAACTTCCCAAACATAATTAATTTAGTTTAAACACAGACTAAGAGTCGGGACTTCGTGTTTCGGGATTTCGGGGATCGTGTTGTCAAAAGGTATGTCATTGATGAATCCCGAATCCCAAAATCGCGATAAGATTAATTTAGTCTTTAATAATTAGTAATTTCCATATTTCGGGAAATCAGGGATCAGGATTCTGCGATTGGAAATGCATTAAAACATATGTTCTCAGTAAACCTCGAATTCCGAAAAACTTTTTTAAAGGTTAATCTTAACTCCTTTAGGGTTTAAACTTTTTGTAATTTAAGAAATAATATTACAGAAAGCACATCGGTTCTTTTATAACATTTTTGGTTTTTTCCCTTTTATTATTTAAAGAATAAAGCTTGTCGGGATTTCGGTACCGGCCTTTTGGAAAAGATAGTGAGGGTTATGCTTCGTGAAAAACCGAAACCCGAAAAAGGAAGATTTTAGTTTTGAAGATAAAAAATTTAATATATGTTTCAACATAGGCTCCAATTGGGGACCTCGTCTCCTTGTGGGACGAGGAGAACATGTAGATTTAGTGCCTTTATTGGGTAAATGGAGTCAATGGCTTCTTTCTGTAGAACTTGTTTAGGAAGGGGATACAGAGGGAAAAAGAGATTTCGCATTTACTTCTGAAAAGCTTTTCAAAACTCTCAACGATGTAAACTCAGCTGCAGTCACATTCATGATCTTCTCCTTCTCGTTGCTAAATTTAAGTTTGCTTTAAGATGATCAAAGCAATCCTAGGAAACCCAACAGATCTTGCGGGCTTTTGGCTTGCATCAAATAAAGTAAATTTCATGTTTTTTAATTGGGGAGCCCTGTCTGGATTTGGGATGAAGATCCGGTTTTGAAAAGGCTGGTAACCAGAATAGAGTTAAATTTATGTATGACAACCTTACAGATACCTCAGATATCGCTTCACTGCCAGCAAGCCTGTTCAGTACCCCGGTGAAGTTACCTGTCCCTTTTTACTGAATTTCCTTTCACCACTTCGAATCATAATTATGCATTTAACCTCAGATATTGCTTCACTGCCAACGAGCCTGTTCAGTACCCCGGTGAAGTTATCTGTCCCTTTTTACTGAATTTCCTTTCACCACTTCAAATCATAATTATGCATTTAACCTCAGATATTGCTTCACTGCCAGTGAACCTGTTCAGTACCCTGGTGAAGTTATCTGTCCCTTTTTACTGAATTTCCTTTCATCGTCTCTTGGACTAGATGGGGGCAATCAAATATGAATTTCCTTTCACCATCTGTCTTATATTTTACTTTTTGAATACGAAGTGGGGGCAATCAGTGGTAGTAAGTATACCAGGGATGGTATCTGTATAAAATTTACAGTAGAGATCTGTCAACTTGCTTTGATTACCCTGGACCAACCTTTTCTGAACTTTCAAAACACCTTAGTCCGTAGGAAAAAACAAAGGGGAAGATTATTTCCAGGGGTCTTCCTTCAAGCAAGCCTAAACCCTTAGAAAACTGTTAAGAAACCTAGGAAAGTCAGGATCAACCTAAGCATAACCTGTTTAGTTGGAGAATGAGGAGTTATGAGGATTGGTCTACCTTTTAAGAACTGTTTTTCAGCTTCCAAAGCTAAGACGTAATCTCTTCTCCCTCTGTGGGAAACCCGGAAAGATATTTGGTCTTTTATGAAGGCAAAACCGAGGGTAGAAAGGGGCGACGGAGAAAAAACTTGGAAATCGAAAAATAGGGGTCATGTTGGTTTTCTTGGTCAGCGTGCGTTTCAACAAACTCGTCTATAGATTCCAAAAATTTGCAAAGTTGTTCATTGTTCTCAAAGACTTGCCAATTCTGTATGTTATTCGATATAGACGGTCGGTGCCTCATTTGTATGTGGTACTTTAGTTTAAACGCGGTGGGAGGTGTGAATGTTGAGGCTGCCTTGGCTAATGCATCAGCCTGTTGGTTTTCATTTCTAGGAATGAAATGAACTTTGACATAGGAGAAGAAATTTTCGATCAGATCCCAAACACAATTCCTATAGGACCTCAACCTAGGATGTTTGGCCTAGTACTGTTGGTTTACTTGTTTAATGATTAGCTCGGCGTCACCAAAGACTTCGAGGTTTTTTATTTTTATTCTCCTGGCAGCTTCTAACCCTAACACTAAGGCTTCGTACTCGCATACGTTATTAGTGTCGTTCTCATTCCACTGTAATCTGTAGGAAAAGGGAATTACAAATTGATTATCAGGGGCCACCAGGAGTGCCCCAGCTCCAGCTCCAAAATAGGATGAAGCACCATAAAAAAACATCTTCCATACACCCGAGCTATATACATTTTCTTTTAATCCTTCTTTTTCTTTTTTTTCTTCTATACAACTTTTGTCTATATCTACTTCAAAATCATCATCAATAGATAATATACAATTTCCTAAATCTTGGTCAGCAATATATACAGGGTGGTTATTCGGGTTATGTGGATCACCTACCGTGAACGCCAACCTAGTTTCTCTATAAAGACGCGTGTATTGTCCCCCAAATACTGGAATTGTAGCATATGTCATGTCAAGCTAGAGAGATCCCCCAAGTTTGGCACCCCATGACCTAGATAATAGCATACCATATTTAGGAGGGATATCATCGACTACTACATCCATGAGAATGTTTTTAGTGGGTATTTGTGCCAGACTAACCACCAGGTCTTTAATCATACCTATGCATTTGACCTTTCTAGAATCAAATGAATATAAGTCTCCATATGGCCTGGTGATTTCGAGACCTAACTTCTCCATAACGGCTTTTGGCATCACATTGTGGGATGTTCCAGAATCTAGCATACAGTTATGAAGTAGGTGGTCGAACAAGGTCAACGTGATATAAAAGGGGGCAACAGTGTCTCTCGCACCTTCGAAATGCGGACCAAAAACTATGTTTGGCTTCTCATCTTCTAAGTTGATGACATCGGCTTGGCTTTCGTCTTCTGAAAAGCTAATCATTTTAGCAATTTATTTTCTATAAATGAGATTTTTAGCCAGTTCAACAAGTGGGATAGAGATTTTGATTTTATTTATTTCATTTTCCAGATTAAAATTTCCCAGGGCCTTGTCGCTCTCTATGTTTGGGGCCTCCATTCCTTTCTTTTCAGCTTTTATTTGTGGTGCGGACTTGGTTTCAATCACAGAAACCTGGGTTTTCTCAGCGGTTGTTCCTACTGACTTTGACTTGACGGGTTGTGTGTCAACGGTTTGGGTTTTTGCAGTTTTTTTCTCAGCAACCTTTGGAGTTGCTTCCTCATTTTCGCCCCTAGGCAAAATCCTTTTTGTTGGGGTGGTTGGAAGACTCTTGTTCCTAGGTATTAAATTATATTTCTCATGAAGTTTCGGCTATAATATCATCTGCGATACCTTGATAGGCCAAATCTTTAGAAGTATCGTTGCTAACATCGCCTTCCAATCTAATTTCATTATTTAAAGATTTTTTGTAATCCTGTCTTGATAAATAAGGTGATTTATTATCGTCGCCAAGATTATTTATATCCTCATCGAACTCTTCAAAACCTTCTAGATCTTCCTCTCCAACGAAGTTTTCACTTTTGAAGGGAGTTGGAATTTTTTGGTCCTCGTTCTTTATTATTTTTTGTGGGGCCTGAGAATCAGGATTCCTTCTAAAATCCTTCCTAGGAAACTAATCCCTTTTTTATTTTTCTAATTCCATTTTTGTGATCTTATTTGAAAGTTCTCTAATTATCTTAGCCATCTCGTCTATTTTATCTCCCGACGATCTACCCGATCCTGAGGATCCACCTTGTTTTTTGAATTTCCTATTTTCTTTATTCCCAGTTTCTATTTTAGCTTTTAATTTCCTTGATGCCATCATGTTCGATTCAATCTCAAGAGCATCATCTTGCATTTTCATGAGATCTGTTGACCTCCTTTCTCTCAATAATAGGGTGAAATCGGGATCAAAGGCACCAACAAAAGTCACCTTTGCTATGGGTTGAGAAGGTTTGACTTCAACCGGGATTTTATTATATAACTTGTTAAACCTTTGCGTGAACTCTAGAACAGATTTTGATTTTTTCTTTCTAAGGGCTCTGAATTCAGTTAGGTAATAGAGGTGGTCCCTCCTCTCCCCCCATTGTCTAATAAAATCATTTTCAAGTTCTTCATAATATCTTAGATATCCGGCTGCTAAGGCTCGGAACCAGGTCCTCACCTGTCCTTCGAAAGTATGAACGAGGAGTCTGGAATGACATCTTCGTGTTCAATTCCGAGGGTGTCGGCAAATTGGTCAAAAACGTTATATGTTCTTGAGCGGTCAAATCTCCTTCCCCTGTAAACTTGGGAAGGTTTTTCATATAATTTTCGGGAAGGTCGTGTAGGGGAACTGGGAGGACGAGGGGGGCATATCTAGCAGCTACTTTAGCAAAGATTCCAGGAAGCGGTGCTTGGTCGCCTGCTGGTCCTCTTGGGGCACCGCCCCCAGCTCCTGCACCTCCGTGTGCGGCCATTGATAGATTAGAGGTTGAAGCTCGGAGTGTGTGAAGAGAGGGCTCACGGAAATTTGAGGAATATTCCTCAGGAAAAGAAAACTTATTGTATGACAGGGGAAGAGGAGACGGATCTCTCAAGGGTTTCCTGAACTTTCAACTACGTAAAATCAGGCTGACAAATAGTATGTATGGGTGAGATGATTTGTCTAAGAGATCTTCGTGATTTTAAAATCTTTTCCGGATCGGAGACTGGCGAGGTCTGCTTGTCGTTCGGGTTCTTTCTGGTGTTCTTTCTGCTAATAGTCAGTTTACTTATCGTGGAGTCGCCAAGTGAAAAATATAAGGTAGCCTTAGAAGGTTTTTTATCTTTGTTCACTATTAAAGAAAGAAAGTGTGAATGTCGTTCTTCCCAGGGAAAAGTTTCGTTTTTTCGGTCCCCGGCAACGGCGCCAAAAATATGTTGTTCCTGAGTTTATACTTTAAGGCTCTAAAGTATATCGTCAAGGCATCCGTAAAGGTAAAGGTAATTAAAGGGTAAGAATAAAAAAGAAGGGTAAATCGGAGTTGGTTTCTCAACTGCCTCTATCTAGCTTCCCATTGTTCTTGGATGCTGATATCTCTCAATATTTGCCCATGAACATTCTAATTCAACCCGGTTAGTTGTTGTTTGCAGAATAGTATGAAACAGGTTCAAAGCAACGCTAGTTTGATCTTGGAGGCCAAGTTCTATGTGTGGCTGTCTATTATTTCGGACAGTCATGGAAAATAAAGTTTTATTTAAATATGAAAAGTTTGAAGATTTGTTGCTTTAGTTTTTAAGGGATGAAAAAAGAAAAAGAGTTTTGGAACTCAAAATAATAACATAATAATAGTTGAGGCTGTTTCCTGTACTTGAAACAATTTTAAGAATAGTAAAATAACAAAGTAGTACTGCTGAGAAAATATGAGGCTTTAATCATGAAAGAATCTCATATTGTAACAAGAGACAAATAAAAAATCGAGATTTCTAATGAAGTGTAAAATATAATCATTCAAATGACCTACAGGTCTTGAAATTGCTGATAGCAATCACAGAGGAAAAACTGTAAATGATTTAATAACCAAATCAATTCAATCTACAATGGATGTGTGAAATAAACTTATAGTTAATCATTCATTAGAAAGGCGTAAGAAGAAAAATATTGAAAAATATTGGAAACAGGGTAAAGAACACAGAGCTTCAAGTTGACAGAATTCAGAATCTCGTCTGTATTATTTATATCACAGTGGATTGGAAAACTTTTTGATACAATCGGCTCTCTAAAAAACAAAAAGCCTTTTATCAGTCTTGTGAAAATATATTTATACATGATCACCAAACATTTTTCTCGTTGGTGATTAACTAACTTCCTAAGACTAACGGTTACATGAATGAACAATGTCAAACCGTTTACATTTCTATTCTAACTGCTTCATTATTCCAATGATGAAAATCTTCAAAACAATAATTTATGTCTACGTTGATGAACCTGCTCCTTCTGCTTTAAGACAGCGAATACATTTTCCCAGAAATTGTACTAAAACTCTGGGAGCTTCTGGAATATCCTTTGCTTCAAATAAGAAAAACTTTCTCTACAGTTCTGGGAGACGGTCTTCGATTATCTTTCTTGTGAACTTGATAGTTTGTAGTTTTAAGTTAGGCATTACTATCCATTTATCAATTTGAGTGACATTGATTACATTTATTTGTGGGATCTCTTTCTGAATTTCTTCCAAATCCTCTTTGAATCTTAACTGATGCTTAACAATGTTAATTCCCCCTAACAACCCTGAACAGTCGTTTTTTCCAATGTTCAATGAAGTTTTCTCTAAAAAGTCAAAAATTCCTTGATAGTTGTCATTAACTTCTCTGGTCATTCTTTTGTTTTATGTGAGGTCTGCTTCCCATACCTTGAGTATTACATCACCTTTAATCTGCTCTAAAACAGATAATTTTTTAGCTTCCCCGAAATCCTCTTTTGTTGAAAGAGCCACTGTTTTTTGGAAAGTTGCTCTGGCTGCTTTCACTTATCTTTCTTTCTGGAGAATATTCTCCAAGGATTTATTTGTTTCCTGAAAGTAATTATGGACAAATTCCAGATTAAAAAACACTCCCTGTTGTTCTTTTTCTATCTTCATATGTATTTACAATACCTGGTCTTGGAAGATTTCAAGTTCTACCACTTGATTTAAAATGGAATTAATCTTATCTTGTAATTGTTTATTTATTTCCTCTTGTTTTATGACTTGTGCTTAAGTGACATGTATTTTCTGATTTGCTTCCTCTAAGCTTGCTTTCATTTTTTGAATCTCTTGAATATCATTTAATCTAGCTCGTTCTAGACCCTTTTTTATCCCCCAACTGATATTTTTTTCAGTCTCCTTTAATTGATCCTGTAGCTGAGCTATCATCTGATCTTTCTACTCCAACATAGTTGTCAAACTACCCATAGAGTATAAATTTGTCGGTGCTAAGGCTCCCATTGTGCCCGGTATCTCTGTAGCGAATTCTCCCTCTTTAAGTTTTTGTCCATCTATAATGATCTTGTTCTTTTTAATCATCATATCTCCTCTTGGATGCATTCCCTATTTTAGGATAGCCTTTCTCTTTTAATTGAAAAAATAATCAGAGGGAGGAATCTCATCTCTAGAAATAGGTTCAAGATCACTTACGTATAGAGCTCCCTCTTGGGGGTTTCCATAAGTAGACTGCAATGGAGTCAAGGAGGTAATGGGACTTCCAAGTTCCGTCGATGTTGTTCCTCCTATTTTTTTGGGAATATTTTCAGGGATTTCTGAGGGTATTTCCAACTCCTTTCCTTTCCCTGCCTCTGATTTTTCTGTCTGAGTAACCTCTATTTCTTGTGAACGCATTTCAGTCTCCTTCATTTTTCCCTTTGTATTTGCTTTATCCTGTACATCTGTTTCAAATCCTGGGGGAGGCCCTTCCAGCTTTGGAGGAGGGGTCGTGGATTCACCCTGCAAAATTTTTGGCAAACAACTTCGCCTATGACTGTGGAAGGACATGAAACCAGTCTGTAAGTCGGGTGATGAGGCCCGTACTCTGTTCAATACCTCCTCATAAGTGAATATATCATCATAAACAAATTTTTCATGTTCATAAGCTTTCATATTACAGTGCATCAAATGTCTGCTTACTAATTGATAAGGGTAATGCTTTCCGTGTTCAATATCTACCATTTTTATCTCTTCTAATGCTTCAGCTTCCACTTTAGAATGGTCTAGGTTGAGTAATGAAAATTTCCCGACATACACAGAGAAGATTGGTCAGGATTTCTTTTGAGCTGCCTTTAGCTCTATTCCAATACCACCTTTCACTATTTGATGTGCTACCTCCCTCAATACCAATCTGTCCGGGAGGAATTTCGGAAGTGCGTGAGGGGGGATTAAGCATCCATAAACCCTAATGTAAGAGAATTTTTCATCAACAAACCAATCGACTATTGCTTTGAGATTTCCTGAGACTGACTCAGAAATGTGAGGGGTTTCACAGCCATAAAACATTTTATGCATTGGAATTATAATAAAATGACAAATTTCGTAAAATGCATTTTTAGCATTTTCTTCCCATAGCAAAGAGTGATACTCGTGAATGGGTTCGGGGCAAGTCATGTTCCAACTCCAATTCATCAAGGGAAAAGGAGTCACAAAGCAAATTGCGTCCATAATGTACACTGACATGTAAAAGGCCACTGGTTGACCTTTAGATTTTGCAACTCTGTAATATGAAACTTCTTGAGCTAGGTTATCAGACAAAATCTTACTCTAGTTGAAAGTATATCCTTCTAAAGCTTCTTCTAAAAAGGGCACCCATTTTGCAAGAAAATGGCGGGGATTCTTTTTCCAAAAGTTTACACAGCATAATGGCTACATAGACCATGTATTCGTTCAAAGATGTTGTGGCATAAACCCCATGGGTATCGGCCCTAAACTTTGATGGACATCTCCACCATTCCACGATTAAATCGGGATAAGTTCGATCTGCCTCAGTACGCTCCTTCCTTTGAAATTCAGCTAAAAACTCGACATTATAAGTGTACTTAGGATTTGGTGAGAATTTATACATTACTTGTATATTTTCTGGCCTGAATGAGCCGACAACGACCCCTTGATCATTTAAAATGCTCCTTGTTGGGATATCAACCTTTTCCAAGGCCCAATTGATCATGTCGTTGTATGCCAAAAGCTGAGGATGCGTTGCGATCTTATGAAGTTCTGATTCTGCTACATCCCGGAAGTGATTCTCGGAATCAGTAGGAGAATTCTTGATTTTGTATTCCAGGAATTCAGAGATTTGTGTCCAGGATTTAATTGAGTCGATGGCGTGTGGTGTAGTGTCAGATATGATATCTCCTTCTGGGTTGCGCATCTCCTCTGTATCTTCACTCTTCTTCGGTGCTTTCTTTGGTGCCATGACTTTATGTTAGATGGAAAACCTGTCACAGAAAAGGAGTGTACGAGCTCGGGTGAATGCGTCTTACGCTTTGATAGTATGAAACAGAATATGTTGCGAAACACAAACCTTTGAACTCTCTCTTAATTCATTTAACGATGTAGGTACTGACGCAGCTAACAAGAATTCAATACATTGAATGCAGTGGATATTTATTAAGATACGCATTAGTGTCACATATCATCAGTTATCCTTTATTAAAGTGGCCGCATCTTGGCGCTTTTGAATTCAAATTTCAAAAAATTTCATTCGATCGGAAACCGAAACATGAACTAACCTAAAAATTTGATTGTCATTAATTATGCTTCCAAAACAGAATTAATTTAGACTAAACACAGATTAGGAGTCGAGACTTCACGTTTCGGGATTTCGGGGATTGTGTTGACAAGAGGTAGGTTATCGCTTAATCCCGATTTCCAAAATTGCGAAATCACAAGAAGTTTAAATTAGGACTTAACTTCGTTTTAGTAAATTAATTAATCAATATTTAAAGCGCTTTAATTCTTTCAGGATTTCGAGGATCGTATTGACAAGAGGTATGTCATCACTGAATCCCGATTTCCGAAATTGTGAAATGATTAACCGAAGCCTTAAATTTTCATATTAGTGAATTAATTAATCAGGATTAAGGACTAACTTCCCAAACAGAATTAATTTAGTTTAAACACAGACTAAGAGTCGGGACTTCGTGTTTCGGGATTTCGGGGATCGTGTTGTCAAGAGGTATGTCATTGATGAATCTCGAATCTCGAAATCGCGATAAGATTAATTTAGTCTTTAATAATTAGTAACTTCCATATTTCGGGAAATCGGGGATCGTGATTCCGCGATTGGAAATGCATTAAAACATATGTTCTCAGTAAACCTCGAATTCCGAAAAACTTTTTTAAAGGTTAATCTTAACTCCTTTAGGGTTTAAACTTTTTGTAATTTAAGAAATAATATTACAGAAAGCGCATCGGGACTTTTATAACATTTTTGGTTTTTTCCCTTTTATTATTTAAAGAATAAAGCTTGTCGGGATTTCGGTACCGGCCTTTTGGAAAAGATAGTGAGGGTTATGCTTTGTGAAAAACCGAAACCCGAAAAAGGAAGATTTTAGTTTTGAAGATAAAAAATTTAATATATGTTTCAACAAGGACCATGGGCATCTAACGGTATGACACTACGAGCAGTTGGTCACCACGCCAGGGTAGTGGCTCTTGGTTGAATAACCAAGAAAAAGGGGGTCTCATCACGAGCTAACTTTCTCATTTCCGTTAAATGATTGTGGGTAACATTTCCACCACTGGTCACCATGCCAGGGCAGTGTCCCCTAGCCAACTTCTTGAAGAAAAAGCAATAAGAAAAAAAGACAAAAGGCATGAATGGGCTTGGAAACATTTGCATCCATGACATGTGCAACTCACCCTCTACAGAGGCACCCACAGGTAAGCCATGCATTTCCCTGCTATCCCTGCACCCCTTGCCCAGACATCCCTTATCCACTACACCCACTCACATGGCTTAGATTTGATCTCTCCCGGAAGCACCCCACATCCAGTGAGCATTAGCCCAATAGGATGCCATGTCGCTTCCTCTGAACTTGGCTTGTAGATTAGTATAATGTCCTTGAGCACTTATCCAGGTAAAAGGGGTTTTATGCACATGTTTAATAAACTTGATGATTAGATGTGATTGACATTGTTATGATCCCTGTGAATTATGAGCCCATGGAGGGTGTATCTGTTGATGTGCAGGACCATACCCGACGGACATGTACCCTTATGGACAGGTACACATGGGGAGATGATTAGTTCTGACCTCAATGGGGCTGAAAGCCCATCAAATGGATGTTGAGACCCCAACAGGGGGTAGAGACAGATCAAAGGGTTTTCACCAGAGAAGAGGAGGACATTCCACCAGAGGCAGCTTAGCAAACCTGTACCAAGGGGGGTTGTGCCCTTTCCACCAGGACGTTGGCCTTGGAAGGCCCATGACATCACCCAGGACACCTATGATTTCATCCAGTACTTATGGAGGTTTTGGGAGGCAGTTATGTGCCAAGTGGCATGTGCGGCAGGTTCCAGAGGCCCAAGGAGGCCTAACATTTTGCGCTAGGATGCCCACGTTGCCCTAAAGGGGCATGACGTCATCGTTTATGCTTGATTAGGGTTTTAATTTTAACATTTAATGTAAAACAATATTATTATGTATTTTTGGCCATGTCAGCCTTTTGTTTCCTAAAAATTAAATTAAGATCATTGCTATTGTATAAATAGAGAGCTAAAACTCCTATTTTATCATCATCTTTCACTCACCACTTGGTGAGGTCTGAAATTTGCGCCCTTCTTAGGGTTTGGGGCTGAAATTACTAGTGCGCACTTGTTGAAGGAGGCTTATTTTGGCTATTTTTGGCATTTTTTTGGGTGGAAGGTTTATAACTAGGGTTTGGCTTGATGAATACTTGGTAAATGTAAGTGAATTTCTGCAATCCTTCCCTTATTTGAATGGTTATAGTATTTTACTTGCATTTTGTTAATGAAATTGTTGGAATAAACCCTAGGAAATAAGCACATGTTGGTGTCCTTATTTTAATTCCCTACCAGATTGTGCCAAGGAGTTGTTTTTTTCTATTGGAGACATTGCTAGGGCCTTGCCATTGCAACACCCTGTCATTTTCTCTTCACCCTAGTCAATTTTACTTTGTTAATGAGCTAAAGATGGAGGAAAGTTGTGTTAAGGGCTATGGTTGCCTACACCTTAGTAAGTCGTTTTCCCCTAGGGTTTGATGGTTGAAGCCTTGGCTTACCAACACTTCATCCATCAAGTTCCTGTTGTCTTTGGCCCTACCATTATCATCTTGTTCCTTCAATACTTGCCACTATCTTTGACTCCATTTTCCCTATGAATGCAATGGTCTTGGACTATGTAACGTGAATCGAGCACACACAGAAACCAAGATAACTTGAATAAGGATATCTCTCTTTATTCAATAAATTAAATAAGATAGCAAATAGCTTTCTTATATGGGTTACAATCAAGTAGAGTCAAACCACTTTATGAATGTGGGATAAAGTGAAAATATAACCTAAAAGCAAATATCTGACCTAAAAGCAAATAAATTAACCTAAAGTCACTTTGACTTTATTAATTCCTAAGTCTAACTTCTAATTGACCATTATAAACTAA
>JASDQU010371322.1:0-10971 GCA_032191745.1 Picea mariana | reverse complement strand
CGGTGAAAAGAACTCTCCCAATGAAAACATCCCAAGGTACCTAACCTAACTATGATCCATGCAGACTTATTACATTATTAACCCACGCAGGGGTGCAGAAATTTCGTTTACAAAATTTTGTGTTGGAGGCATAAAATGCCCAAGTAGAACCAAAATGTCTTCAACATACTTGCATTTGATGATGCATATCTTCATGGCACATGGAGTTGACCCCCTAGTTGAATAGGCGGTCAACACACCCCAAACAAAAGATTCCCAAGATGAAGAGAAGCCATTTAGTGCTATGGGCACCAACTCTTCATTCTCTATCTTTTCTCTAATAATAGCAATTTGATCCCTCAACTAAGTGATATTAATCAAGTACATAGCCACCGTCAAGCAGGTATTAGTGAGCCTGTTTCTCAAAAGCATCTTACAAGAAATATTCACATTCTCATACAAAGTGATCAAGGCATCATACATCTCCTTCACTAATTTCTTCTCCACAATGTAAAGGATGAAATGGTCCTCCACAAAATCAAGGATGCTTCTCTTCTCTTCTATAGCCTTCTTGTTATGCTCAACAAGTTGTTGGGGATCAGTAGGAATAGTAACCTTCCCTTCGACAAAGCCCCAAAGATCAAACTCCTCTAACAACATCTGCAGTCTCCACTTCCATGGAGTAAAGTTGGAAGCACCTTCTAACCAATCACACTCTCTAACACTAAGACTATTCATTCCTACAAACCCTGGAAAACACCTTGACCAAAAAAATCCACTGGAAAACAAATCAGATCAGCAACCTATCACAAGTGCAAATCACCTCTCTCAAGCATAAACAACACTCCAATCACTAGAGTATCCTGGGCGTCTCAACCACAACCCTCTCACGGGTCCAAGTGCCTATATCTCAAGCATGGATCAATGTCAATCAGTGAAGCTAGAGCATCATACCTGCTAAGATCCTCCAACAGGACCCACAGGCAGAAGCCCATTCCATACACTGATCTGGAAAATCTTAGAAAACGTGCTCTGATACCATGTTGAATTTTCAGATCATGGTAAGTAGATCTGCATTGGAATCTAACCCTTGACTGCTAGGAAACTGAAAAACTTGAACTCCTATCAAAACTGCAGAAATCTGAATGATAGATCTAAAAACACATTAATATGAAAACTCTACCAGCTAGAACAGAAAAACTGAATCACTCAGTCACACATTTGTCTTCTATATTAAGTTATTCACTGAAAAAAGAAAATACCATGCATTGCTCAAAACTGAATAGATAACAGCCCTCCCCTGCCTTTCTTTTATAGATGAAGAAAAGGCTAGAGAATTACAAAGATGACCCATCCCAGTGATGCGCCTAGCCTTAGAATAGAAAACACTAATCCTAATCTGCCTAGAAAACTGTGCTCAGCCTGCATGAATAAGCGGCCTAGAATGGAGTGCTTCTCTCCTAGAGAACTGCACCCTAGACTAAATCTGGAAACCTAACTTACCCATGCACTTTTCCTAATTTAAGACAGCATCTAACTAAGAATAAAACAGTGCCTAAACTTAGAACTGAAAAACACTTTCTAAAATAAGAAAAGGCAGCCCTTGAAAACAGCAACCTGCTAAAAATAAATTTAGTGCCTAAGAATAATGAATGCATGCACGCATCTCTATCTCAGTTTATATATGCTGTGCTTCCACTGAGCCTGTCTCTTCTGACTGCTGTGCCCTTATTCCAGCTCTCACTGCTGTACACTGAAACTGAGGTAAGTACCTGCTGAGAGCACCAATGTTGGAGGATGATCTGCTGTGTACTGATGCATTGAAGGAGAAAAGTGACCAAGCAACCAGGTAAAACTAACAAATGTATCCCAGTTATATGGTAAATTAACATGTACAATGGATGCACTGCTCTGACGAGGTCAGCTTAAGGAAGCATGTAATCAATCATCGTGGCAAAGATTTGCATAACAATATTCTAGTGTCTTTTCTGCAACACTGGTAATCTTTAGTCCAGAGAAAAAAAGAAAGCAGACTATTTCCAGAGAGTAGATTAGGGATATACAAGTTACATGCCAACATTTGAGCTTCTGCAAAAAGCATGTAAAGTAGACACGATACAACCATGTCTGTTGAAATCCCAGTTTCAACTTCAAAACATTCAACCAGTAAAAGGTTTAAAAAGATTCCAGTACATACATACCATCCACAGTCCACCAGTCACCATTTTCTGCACTATCATAAGACAGCTTCTGAACGATTGTCAATGCATCTACCCAATTGTTGTAGCCTCCATGAATCCAAACCTCTGAAGAAAAAGCAAGAGGGCGAGAAGAACGATTGTAATAGAGTTTCACCCTATCTCCACCTTTAAAGTCAACAGGCTCAAAGCACCATAAGCCATCGACAGATTTTACTGCCATCTGCATGATTTGGCGTGTTTGTTCACGTCTTTCAGCCACTTGCTTCTTTGCCTCTGCTCTATCTGCTTCCTTTGCAGCATTTTCTTCCTCCACCCTGCACCGCTCTGCAGCCTCTCTTTCCCTCTCAGCCTGCTCTGCTCCAAGTTTCTCTAACTCTCTACGCTTTTCCTCGAGCAAGAAATCTTCAAATGATTGTTTGTTCATTCCCCCTTCAACTGCTATTGAGAAATCCTTTCTATCATTATTTTCATAGACCTTACCTCCATTGAAGAACACAAAATCTATCTTATATGTCTGCTTCGGTATAAATAATTTACAAGTCCACCAATCCCCATTAAGTTCACTTTTTTGCAACTCCATGATAAAGGAATTCCATTTCCAGTCATTGAAAGCACCCATGATTAAGACCGTTGGCTCAATGGCCAAAGTTGTTATACTTCTGTTAAGAAAAATCTCAATTTCTTGCCCTGCATTTGCAACAATAGGATAAAAGAACACCTTATTGTGAAGAGAGAAGTTCTCCTTTGCAAGGTTTTCCAGGTCCCGTCTCCTTGCCTCAGCTTTTTCTTTCTTTAAATTATGTTCTTTAAATAATTCTTCAGTTTCTTTCTGCTTTATTGCAGCACGTAAATCTTGGGCATCTGGCATCTTTTCATTGTCTTGGGTCTCTTGTGATTTCTCCCATTCAGATTCTCCAGCACCATTCCCAGCTTTTCTGCTGTCAACCACATCCCTCTTGATATCTTTTATGAATCTGCTAGCAGCAGCAGCCTGAGAATTCTTTTTCCCACCAGTAATTGCTACATGTTGAGCCCCCCGACTCTTTTGATTCACTTCATCTGTGTCCAGATCACTGATATCCTGTTCATTTTTTGCCTTATTTTGATCATGAGCATCTGTTGCCACTCCCGATGCATGCTTACGGGATACTGATATATCCTTTGAAATAGCAGCTTTTCTCTTTGGCTCCACCGGCTTCTTACGAGATCTTCTTGTAAATTCTGCAGAGTAAAAATAATTGAATTTGTCAGCTGAAGGCTAAAGCTTATAGTTAGCAACAATAAGAAAATGCATATATTTTAGTGGTATTTAGATTACCTTGTTGCAAAGAGATTCATATTAAATTATACATTCCCATCTTAATCTTGCTGTGGTGTGTAATATCTATGGAATATGCAAAAGGTGTCTGGGACTAGATGATTACAATACAGATAAGCAGATCGGAACGTTCTTGTCATGTTTGATTTTAGATTGTATGGTCTTTTAATAATAAAAATAAGGAACATGCTAACCTGCATTTGCCACAATATTGGTGGAGAGTCTCTTATTCTTAGAAACTTCCTGCAATGCACCATTCCAGACCTGGCAGAAATACGTAAGGAAGAACAGGCGTTAAACAGCAACAAATTAAAGGGATCTTCAAATTTTAGATGTCACTGTTTATGTGCCCCAATATAGTCCAAGGGGCCAATAAACATAGCTTCCACTTGATATTAAAGAAGTAATTGTTTTATAATAAACGGAAGTGCGTTAATATTCAAACATCAACAACTAATTATAATTTGTGCTTTAAAAGGCCTTGGTTTGTTAGCATTTTATAGCAATCACACATGTTATTACAATGCTTACAAAGAAAAGAACTTGAAACATGAAATGAAAAATTGGAAAATGAACCAAAAATATTAGCTACAAATTACTACTATCTGATATGCATTACTGACAGTTTTGTTATAAATCTCATGTTTCAGAACATTTCCAAATCCAAGATTGTGTCAAAAATAGATGCATATAAAAGCTGCTTTGCACAGATCAAAAAATGTTAGATAGCAGGATTTCCATTTCCCATCAGCAGATATATTTAAGACAACTTCACATACCATTTCAACATTTAATTTGTAGCTTTATAGTACTCTATTGAGACAATCTGCTAAGCATAACTTAATTATTCCAAAAGAGTAATCCAAACAGTCCTTTAACCTCAGTTGGATCCTTGGCAAGAGACCCATCTGCTCTGTGTAAACTAACAACCCTATCAACCACCACTTCAGTTTCAAGAAATCACAGTAGAACTTAGAACCCTTGTCCCCTTCCTTAATCCACCACAACCTGGAACGAATCGAAGCCCCCTTGGTAATGTACTCCTCTCCCTTACAAATTACCATCTCCAACTTTGCAACATCCTTTTAAAGGACCACATTGTGGAGATCTTTCTCAAGGAAAATATAGAGTTCTTCAAGCCTAAGCCTACCATCCCACGACTCCTTTTGTCTTTCGTAGGACATCATCCTCCCCCGCCCTCTCATAAAATTGATCATTCAACAAACAACAGCCTTCCACCAAAGAGGCCAACCTTGAGTTCCCACTTACCGAGGAGATAGATTCCAAACCCGATGCACAAGGTTCGGAAATCCAAAGACTCCAAATGAGACACATTCAACTTAAATAAAGTAGAGGGTGGTGAATCTACCATGTTACCAACTGAGATAACTGTCTACATAAGAAAATGGTCCAAGCTCGTAACATCCATCAAAACATCCACTGGACAAAGTTGTCCTAAAAAGGAAATGTCCTCCCTGGGCCCATAAACTTGATTCAATCTAGCCTATACTCTAACACAACCCTGCTTGTAATTACTCCAAGCGAATCAACCACCATAATCGCCCGCGTTTGATTCAAATTGGGGTCAAACACTTGAAGAGCTGACTTACACTAAGACCAAGCCTTCTTCTCTACACCACTAATCACACTCCCTATAATCCCACCCCAATCACCCTCCCACTCCACCGTATTAAATTCCCCCACAACATTCCAATTCACAGCCAAGAGTATGGAAACAAACCAATCCCAAAGATGTCCATGATTCGAGTTGAATTTAGGAGCATAAATTGCAAAAAACCCTAGAAGCTTGTCTTGAACCAACAAAGTTATCCATACAAAACAATTATTCGAGTCCATACTGTTACCTCCCAAACCTACACTTCAAAGTTATAAAGTCCCAAAAACAAGTGCAACTCTAGGGGGGACTTAGGAATGTTGCCCAATGTCACCTTAGGAACACTTGCTCTAACTTTATGCCGGTCCTTTTCCAGCACAAGGAAGGAAACCCTAGGAAAAAAATTTAATTGTGATTCAATCTCCCTTTAAATCCTTTGTGTATATTGCTGGAAAATGTCATTATGTGATCTCTAAACTACCGTGAATATTCCACTAGAACAGTTTGTCACAACAGATCTTATAATATTTTGAAATATTAGATTATGCAAATTACTTTCTTAGATCCCAAATTATTGATTACTAGCTTATTGCTTGAAATTATGAAAATAACTGAAATATGAAAATGAAAGAAATGAGCAAAAGAACACACCATCCACACAAATGAACACAAGATATATCCTGGGAAACCCAATATAGAAGAAAACCTAGCTAAAAGGTGAGGCCTATGCTATGCTCACTTTTCTTCAAATGCAAATACAAAGAGAGAGGCACTCACTATGGAGTTGCCTTTGGCATTGTGGCTTGTATGGCTGCTACAGAATCTCTCCTCCTCTATTATGCTCTCAAAATACCACTCCTAGATGCTCTGCTCAACTATGGAACAAATACAATGCTAGAGAATGGAACCCCTTTCTCCTCCTAGCCGCCTAGTATTTAACATAGCCCGATACTTGTCTAGGGTTAGGTTTTTGACTTCCTCAACCCTTCAATTAGTGATAAGGTTTTGGACCTTCTAGAATCTTCTTGAAAGTCCACACATGGCTAGCCCTACATGTGTGAGTAGTGGGGGTTGACGTGCCATCCACTCGTACTGCGATGGTCAACCGGGTAGGTCAACTTGCTAGATGCATAACTTTTGCATACAATCTTTGATTGAGGCGATTCTTGCATCATTGGAAAGGTATCGATGTGTAGAATATGTTGTCTTGGTCAATTAAAATTTTTGGACCAAAAAAATGTCATTTGATGCCTCAAAATGGCCTCGGAAGATTTCAGACTGTTTTCAACCCCAATTTCCAAACCAGGACGTGTTGCTAAAATGGCCCTACAAGTTGATTCCTCCAATTTTTTCCACCCAGAAAGTATCGAGGTAGATGAAAAATTGTATGATGATCCAATCTAGATCATACCTACCCATTTAGGGAAGCTTTTGGTCCCCGAAAGATTTACTGAATGAGGTAAGGAAATTTTCCGTCTACCTTCTCCCTTTAGTAACATTTTGCTTTGCCTGGAAGTTGTCCTTTCAACCCAATCTACCAACTTCTAGTTTTGGACTTCTTCTACAAAACTATGTCATCTGTCAACTCTACCTAAGCATCTGGTGCTAAGTCCACTATGGTAGGTAGAACCTACTCCTCCTGATCCAACAAGAAAGGCTCATAGAGTTTGAAATTCTCCACATTCACTACTGATTAAATGCACATGTATGGGGGTAGACTGAGTTTGTAGGCGTTATCTCCCACCTTCTCCAATAATGCAAAGGAACCATAACGCAAAAACTTGATCTTCTTACCAGGACCTTGTAGTCTTTCCTAGTCCAGCTATAACCAAACTTTGTCTCCCACTTTAAATGACTTCTCAATTGTGTGTTGATCATGCCTAACCTTACACTTTTCCTGTGACTTCTTCAACATCTCCTGTACTTGCAAATGGATTTGTCTAATCTTTTCAATGAATTTCTCTACTCTCAATGCTTCTCCTGTGATATCTTCCCTCACTCCTTATTGTCCATAAACAACATCCAAGGGTGCTTAAAGCGAGTTTCAAAAGGGGGCTTACCAGTAGAAGTGTGGACTACTCTATTATAAGAGTGTTGAATATAGATCAGATTTTCATCCCAAGTCTTTGGATACTTTTGATTGTAACCCCTCAAAAGCTACACCAAAGTCTTGTTGATTACCTCTCTCTACCCATCTGTCTGCAGATGGAATGTTGTAGATCTCTTCAACTTCGTGTCCATCTTCTCTCAAAGTGCAGTCCAAAAGGCACTAAGAAATCTGGTATCCTTGTCTGAGATGATGCTCCTTGGTATCCCAAAGTGCACCCAGACATGTTCAAAGAACATGTTTGTTGCTTCTTGTCCTCTAATGGTCTTTTTACAAGGCACAAGAATGCACATCTTGCTAAACTTGTCAACTACCACAAAAAGAAAGTCACGTCCCTTCCTGGTTGTTGGCAAACCTCCCACAAAAATCCATGGAAATGCTTTCCCAAGGTCAAGTGGGTACAGGTAAGGGAGGGTATAGGCCTTGTTTTCTATTACCGGACTTGTTGGTACAACAAAGTATGCATCCTCTAATATATCGTGCTACATCTTCTTGCATTTTGAGCCAATACACATACCATTGTAAGTTAGCAATTGTCTTCCCAACACCAAAAAGTCCTACAACCTTGAAGGTGTGAGCCTCTATGATAAGTTGCAATTTTCACCTTTAGGAACATAGAGCTTGTCTAGATTGTAGAGCAACCCATTTTGGAGATGATAGTCCGCCTTACCATCACCTTATTCTACATGAATTTGGCCCTGTAGCGGTCGAAACACCTCCTTGAAGTCCTCATTTTCTGTGTATGCCTCTCTATATGCATCATGGGTAAAAGGCTCTGTTATCACACAATTTGTACTTGTCCAAAAGAGAAGGGCTAATGGAGGGCAAATTGGCGTAACAGGAGCTTGTCCTATCACTGTCACCTTAATAAGACACCTCTTTCTATTTAGGGGTGAAAGCCCAGGGGAGACGTCCCCGGTGACCTGGGGGTTTGAGAAGGCAAAGGTTGAGGTATCAAGAAAAGTTATCCCCTCTCACAAGTCACACCGATCAGAAAGTCCCAAAGGTTTAACAAAATGAAGCAATGATATGCTTAAGTGTACCTSCCCAGAACAAGACAACAAGAAAACACTATTTTTGCAAGTACAATTGATGTTAGTGCTTCATAAAACCTTGGACTTGTCAATGAAAGCAATATGTTGATATAAGATGAAGCAAACAGAAATCTATAACAGCAATGTATATATGATGATAGCATTACAATCAATGCCTTAAATAGGCTTCAAAATGACCCAAAATGATAATCTAACAATAGCAATATGCTAGCACTTGTCAGAAGCTAATGAGGCAATGTAAAAATCAACTTTAGTAATTGCTTTTAGGAGCTTTTACTGCTGTAATAATTGGCTGTAGCTTACTTTGTAACAGCAGCGAGAATGTTAGTAGATTAGTCTAATCTAGGGTTAGGGAATGTTAGCAAATAGCTTGAGGTATAAGATTTAAGGGTTGTTCTCATCAATCAATCAAGTATAAGGTCTAGATCAGTGTCTTTAGGGCTAATGGAGTCACTTTTTGCAGCAGCAATCTTGAAGGAAATAAATTATAATGTGTGAACTAAGGACAAGAGGGATGGTGGTTAAGGTGTTGGTAACCCAAGGCCTCAACCAACAAACCCTAGAAGGAAAACGGCTACTAGGAAGTAGGTAACCCTAGGCCCTAGCAGTGTTCCTTCTTTTTTAGCTCAAGCTTGAAGTAAATAAAGGCTTGATGAAGCAAATGATGCTAGAGTGCTACAATGGTAGGGCTCTAGGACATGCTTCAAAGGATAGGTTTTCTGGCAAAATCTAGTAGGTGAAAAGCTATTGAGACAAGGACAATAACATGTGCTTAATCTCCTAGGGTTTTAAACTAGCAATTTCATAATCTTAGTAAAATGCAAAGTAAAGATGCTATAACCATTCAAAGAAAAGAAGAATTGCAGAAATTCACTTACATTCACTAAGAATAATCTAGCAAATAGCCTAGTTGAAGACCTTCCACCAAGAAAATGCCAAAAAACACCAAATTAAGCTTCCTCCAAGGGTTGTGCACCACTTAACTTCAGCCAATAAACCCTAAGGAAGCAGAATTTTAGACCTCACTTGTGTGATTGAAAGAATGATGAAAAAATAAAAGGGCCAAATTCCTTATTTATACAATCAAAATGACCTTTAATTATAAAATTAGGTCAAAAAGGCCGACATGGCCAGTTTACATGAAAAAAATCCAATTTGACACAAATTTGTCAAATAAAATCATAATTTTAGCTTTTTAGGGTAACGTTAGCCTCCTTGCTGGAACGTTAGCCCTCCAAGTGAAACGTTGGGGCTCAAAACCCCTCTGGAACTGCCACACGTGCCAACCAAAGTCGTCCTCAAGTTGGATACCTCAACTGGGTGACGTCAAAGCTCTGAATGATGACGTCAAGGGTCTTCAAGGGCCAACATCATGGTGAGAGGGCAAGACCCCCCTGGGTCCAGGCCTGCCAAGTTGTCTTTGGTGGAACGTCCTCCTCTCTCTCTGGTGCAAGCCTCTGGTATATGTTTGCCCCTGGCTGGGGTCTCAGCATCCATCTGGTGGGATTTTAGCCCTATGGAGGTCCGAGCTAATCATCTCCCCATATGTACCTGTCTGTCGAGCGTGGTCCTGCAGCAACAACAAGTACACCCTCTATGGGCTCATAAGTCATAGGGATCATAGCAATGTCAATCACATCTAATAATCAAGTTAACAAAACATGTGCATAAAACCCCCCTTTCCCAAACAAGTGCTCAAAGACATTATGCTATTCTACAAGCCAGGTTTGGAGAGGGTTTCAAGACGTCCTATTGGGCTAATTCTCCTTACATGTGGGATGTTTCCAGGTGAAGACCAATCTAGGTCATGTAAGTGCATGAAATGGTATGGGGATGCTTGGGCAAGGGGTGCAATGATGACAGGGAAATGTAGGGCTTACCTGTGGGTGCCTCTAAAGAGGGTGAGCTGCACTTTGTCATGGATGCAAATGTTTCCTAGCCCATTCAATGCCTTTTTACTTTTTTATCTTATTGCTTTTTCTTTCAAGAGAATAGCTGGGGGACACTGCCCTCACGTGGTGACCAGTGGTGACAGTGTTACCCACAAGCATTTCATGGAGATGAGAAGGTTGGCTCGTGATGAGATCCCCTTTCTCTTGGCTATGCGACCAAGAGCCACTACCTTGGCGTGGTGACCAGATGAATGGTAGTGTCATATCGTTACATGCCCATGGACCTAATAGGTTGGCTCGTGATGAGACCCCTTATCCTCCAACTAGGTCTTGAGTTTATTTATTTTAAGGGTCCCCCCTTTTTCTTACTAAGAAGCCTTTTATTGCTTTCTGGGGGATCCCTAAGCGAAGCATCTAAAGGTTTTGATATTTTGGCTTTTATCTTTTGCCAGCTACTTTAACCCTCTGGGCCTTTAGCCCCTTCTTCCCACAAGGCAAGGTACAACCCTTTGCTAGCTTGGCAAACCCAATGCCCGAACCAATGCAGGGGATAGATGAGAAGGAAGATGATGAAAAATGATATGTATGGTGGGAATGGAAGATGACCTTTCATAAACCCACCCAGTGGCAACTTACTCCTAAGGAAACCAACTTGCTAGGGCGTTCTGTCACCCCCCCCCCAGGTATGGACAAGTCAAAAGGCATAAAGTCCAAGCACACGTCATGGAGCAAAAGAGAATTAAATGCACATATTCAAATGTTTTGAGAATCAGAGTAACACATACCATGATACCCGGACTCATT